>ML383807.1:0-41631 GCA_005239525.1 Nicotiana knightiana
AGGAGTATTTTTCAATTCAATCACAACATTACCCCATGACTATGATCAATACCGACAATTAAGTAACCATGTTGTGTTTACTCAGAGGTCTAAATCCCGGAACGAACTTGATAAATGCTTGTCATTGATGAAATTCTCGGTTTAGTTACGATAGCACACTTTGCACAGGCCTACACTTCATATGTTATTTATACCAGTCTAGGGAGAAGAAAATATTATTTCATTCATTATATACTTCCCTTGTTTTGTTGCTACTGTATGATACTTTGGCATGTGAGTTATACATGCGGATCTATATATTAATACTTTGGCACGTGAGTTGTCCGTACAATACATGAGTTGTCCGTGCGGATCCATATATTGATATTAATCACACGTGAGTTGTCCGTGCATATTCTATTGTTAGCACGTGAGTTGTCCGTGCAATGTGTGAAACTTGTATTTTCTTGACTATTTTCTGATTTACTTGCTTTCTTTCCCCTACATGCCATAATACTGTTGAGCAGGATATAGTTGTACTGATGTAACTTATGAATTCAACAAATTATGCTTCTCTTACCTTGACCTGTTTATTTGCGATACTTATTCGGTTGGTTGTACTCGCACTACACCCTGCACCTCGTATGCATATCCAGGTACTTCCAGATATGGTGGTTGCTAGATTTGGGGATTTATCTGTCGGAGACTATCGAGGTAGCTGTTTGGCGTCCGCATACCTTGACTCTATTCCCTTTCAGTCATTGTGTTGTTCTATATTTTTAGACAATATTTTTATCAGTCAGAATGTGTTGTCATTTAGATGATCATCTACTTAGTGACACCACGTTTTGAGAGTGTATTTGTATTCTGGAGACTAGTGGGGTCTCGTTTATTACTTTTCAACTAACCAGGGCAGCCTTTAGATGGTGGGAAACTTATGAGGAGTAGACCAGTTGGTGCAGCACCACTATCTTGTCATGAGTTCTCCATATTATTCCTGGAGAAGTTTGTGCCACAGATCTGCAGAGAGGAACTGTGCAGGCATTTCGAGCATTTACGTCAGGAGGACCTATCCATGACTCAGTATGAGATGTGTTTTTCAAAATTGGCTCGTCATGTAGTTTGGTTGGTTCCCACTGAGAGGGAGAAGATCAGGAGGTTCATTAATGATCTCAACCAGCAGTTTTATTTTGTTATGACTCTGGGAAATGTAGAAGGTATTAAATTAGACGAAGTTGTTAATAGTGCTCGGCGGCTAGAGATGATCCGTATTTAGGAGTGTGAGAAGAGGGAGGCTGAGAGGTCTCATGGTCCAGGTAATCATAGTGGTGTTCATTGTGGGGACAACCCTACAAATCAGGGGTCGTCCTTATAGGCCCGTTCATATTGCTCGTTCAGATCATCGTGGTTCATCAGATAGCCATGCTTCTTACAGTGCTCGCTCAGGCCAGTCCTTATTCAGTGCACTACCAGCACAGAGTTCTCACCACGCCTCGTCTGCTCAGGTTTCTACAGGCAGTGCCTCGGGTTATCATTAATAGTAGCTCCGTCATAAGAGGAGTTGTTTCGAGTGCAGGGACTTGGGTCATATCAAGTGAGATTGACCTATATTATTGAGTGGGACTCCACAGCAGAGTTCTCGGCCGAAGGTACTAGCAATATCAGTTCCACCACCCACCTAGCAAGCTCGGGGAGGGGCTCAGTCAGCTAGGGATTGCCCAAGAGGGGGAGGCCAATCAGGTGGTTGTCAGGCCCAATTCTAAGTTATTCCTGCCAAGACAGATATCGTTGCTTCCAATGCAGTGATCATAGGTATTGTCTCAGTGTTCCATAGGGAAGATTCTATATTATTTGACCCTGGTTCCACATATTCGTGAACTATTTCTTCATATATTTACGTCGATTGGCGATACTATTACTTTGGACCGTGTATATCGATCATGTGTAGTGACTATTGGCGGACTGGAGACTAGAGTAGATCTTTTATTGCTTAGTATGGTTGATTTCGATATAATATTGGGTATGGATTAGTTGTCTCCATGTCATGCTATTCCAGATTGTCACGCAAAAACCGTGATGTTTGCGATATTGGGATAGCCAAAGGTCGAGTGAAGAGGTTCTCTAGATTATATTCCCAGCAGGGTAATTTCTTACTTGAAGGCCCAACAGATGGTTGGGAAGGGGTGTTTGTCAAATTTGGCCTTTGTGAGAGATGTTGATGCAGACACTCCTACTATTGATTATGTACTGGTAGTGCGAGACTTTTTGGATGTATTTCCTGCAGACCTACCAAGTATGCCACTCGATAGGGATATTGACTTTGGTATTGACTTGATGAATAGTGTATTCCAGTCGTATCTTGATTTGTTTGACATAGTATTTATTGACGATATCCTGGTGTACTCACGTAGTGAGGAGGAATATGCACAACATTTGAGTATTGTACTACAAAGGCTGAGGGAGGTGAAACTTTATGCCGAATTCTCTAAGTGTGAGTTCTTGCTTAGTTCAGTGGCATTATTGGGACACATAGTGTCAGGTGAGGGAATCAAGGTGGATCCGAAGAAGATAGAGGCAATTTAGATTTGGCCTAGACATCTTTAACTACTGAGATTCAAAGTTTTCTTGGCTTGGCCGGGTATTATCGTCGCTTTGTGGAGGGTTTCTCGTCTATTGCATCGCCCTTGACCAAATTGACCTAGAAGGGTGCTCTATGCAAGTGGTCGGATAAGTGTGAACAGATATTCCAGAAGCTCAAGACTGCCTTGACCACAGCTCCACCTCTAGTTATTCCTTCAGCTTCAGGCTCTTAATCGGTATTGGGTGTGTCTTAATGCAGGAGGGTAGAGTGATTGCATATGCTTCCCGTCAGTTAAAGCCAAATGGAAAGAACTACCATGTTCATGATTTAGAGTTGGCAGCTATTGTTCATGCATTAAAGATCTGAAGGCACTATCTCTATGGTGTGTCTTATGAGGTATTTACAGATCATCGGAGTCTCCAGCACTTGTTCAAATAGAAGGATCTAAATTTTAGGCAATGAAGATGGTTGGAGCTGCTAAAGGACTATGATACTACTATTCTGTATCAACCCGGGAAGGCCATTATGGTGGTTGATGCCTTGAGTAAAAAGGGGTAAAGTATGGGTAACTTTTCATTCATATCTTTTGGTGAGAGACCTCTTGCAGTTGATGTTCAGGCTTTGGCCAACCTATTCGTGAGATTAGATGTTTCGGAGCCCAGTCGGGTTCTAGCTTGTGTGGTTTCTTGGTCTTCCTTATATGACCGCATCAGAGAGCGCCAATATGATGATCCCTATTTGCTTGTCCTGAAGGACACAGTTCTGCACAGCGACGCCAAAGATGTTACTATTGGAGATGATGGGATGTTGATGATGCAGGGTCAAATTTGTGTGCCAAATGTAGATGGGCTGCGTGGTTTGATTCTTGAAGAAGCCCACAATTTGCGGTATTCCATTCATCCGGGTTCCTCTAAGATGTACCAGGACTTGAGACAACATTATTAGTGGAGAAGGATGAAGAAAGATATAGTTGGGTTTGTAGCCTGGTGTTTAATTCTCAACAGGTGAAGTACGAGCATCAGAGACCACGCGGATTGCTTCAGAGGCTTGAGATTCCGGAGTGGAAATGGGAGTGTATTACCATGGACTTTGTAGTTGGACTCCCACGAACTTTGAGGAAGTTTGATGTTATTTGGGTGATTGTGGATTAGTTGACCAAGTCCGCACATTTTATTCCAGTTAGTACTACTTATTCTTCGGAGAGGTTGGCTGAGATTTATATCTGCGAGATTGTTTGCCTTCATGGTGTGCCAGTTTCAACCATTTCAGATTGGGGCACGTAGTCTACATCACAGTTTTGGAGAGCAGTGCAGCGAAAATTAGGAACACAGGTTCAGTTGAGTACAACATTTCACCCTCAGACGGACGGACAGTCCAAGCGCACTATTCAGATATTGCAAGATATGCTATGTACTTGTGTTATAGATTTCAGGGGTTCTTGGGATGAATTTCTGCGGCGTGAAGAATTTTCCTATAACAGCATCTAATCGAGCATTTAGATGGCTCCGTATGAGGCTTTATATGGGAGACAGTGTCGATCTCCTATGGGTTGGTTTGAGTCGGGTGAGACTAGCCTATTAGGTACTGATTTAGTTTAGGATGATTTGGAAAAGTTTAAATTGATTCAGGAATGACTTAGCGTAGTCTAGACAAAAGAGTTATGTTGACCGGAAGGTTCGCGATGTTTCTTACATGGTAAGAGAGAAGGTACTACTCCGAGTTTCTCCTATGAAGGTTGTTATGAGGTTCGAGAAGAAGGACAAGTTGAGTCCTCGGTTTATTGGGCCTTTTGAAATACATAAGAATATTGGAGAGATGGCTTATGAACTTGCATTGCCGCCCAGTCTATTGGGTGTTCATCCAGTGTTTCATGTATCCACGCTCCGGAAGTATGTCGGAGATCTGTCTCATGTTTTGTATTTCAATATAGTGCAGTTGGAGGGAAATTTGACTTTTGATGTGGAGCCGGTGGCCATTTTGGACCGGCAAGTTTGAAAGTTGAGATCAAAGAACATAGCTTCAGTGAAAGTGCAGTGGAGAGGCTTCAGTGAAAGTACAGTGGAGAGGCCAGCCAGTCGGAGAAGCTACCTGGGAGACTGAGCGAGAGATGCAAAGAAAATATCCACACCTATATGAGACTCCAGGTATGATTCTAAACATGTTCGAGGACAAACATTTATTTAAGAGGGGAGAATGTAATAATCTGGCCGATTGTTTTGAGTATTAAAGCCTCGTTCCTCCGTTTACTTCTTATTTTGTGCTTTACAAGTGTTATGCGACTTGTCAGGGTAGTTTGTTCGGGTCCGGTGAGGTTTTAGAATTAATTGGAACACTTAGTTCCAAGATTTAAAGCTTAAGTTGAAATAGTTGACCGAATGTTGACTTATGTGTAAACGACTCCAGAATATAGTTTTGATAATTCCAATAGCTCTGAATGGTGATTTTGGACTTGGGAGTGTGTCTGATTAATTATTTGGAAGTCTGTAGTTAAATTAGGCTTGAAATGGAGAAAATAAGAAATTAAAAGTTTCGAAGTTTGACCGGGAGTTGACTTTTTGATATCGGGGTCGGAATCCAGTTCTAAAAATTTTTATAGGTCCGTTATGTCATTTATGACTTGTGTGCAAAATTTGAGGTCAAAATTTTGACATAGAACAAAGCTGGAACTTGCTGCCTACTAATGCAATCTCACCTGAGGAAATTTTCTCGCATGTGCGAGCTCGCAGAAGCAAAATTTGGCTTGGAAAAGGCAGGGATCGCAGATGCGCATGGCTCACCGCAGAAGCATACGCGCATCTGCGGAGGTTCGACCGCAAAAGCAAAAATGAGGGGGGCGAACTGCTACATAGAAGCGGACAGCCTCTTCGCAGAAGCGAGTCCACAGAAATGGACTCCTTGTCTGCAGGTGCAAAGGCAGTCGTAGAAGAGGAAGCTTCACCGAAAACCATGACCGCAGATGCGGTTAATAATTTTGCAGAAGCGAAACCTCTAGGCAGTGTACAAAAATAGAGGAGGCTGAGATTTTCTCATTTTTGGACATTTCAAACACGGGTTAAGGCGATTTTTCAGAGAGAATTCACAAAATAACTTGAGGTAAGTCACTTATGATCATTGATAGTCAATAATATCAAATTATCATTGAGTATTTCGACAAATTACGTGTTTTTTAGGTGAAATTCGAGAATTTGGGCCTAAGGATTTGAAAATAAGATTTGAGGATTTGGAGGTTGAGTTGATGTCGGAATTTGGTAAATTTGATATGGTTGGAATTTTGGCTTAATGGGCGTTCATATTTTGTAACTTTTGTTGGGTTCCGAGACGTGGGCCCCACTGATGAAATTTCGGATTTTGTTGGAAAATTTAGTAATTTCATATGGAATTGATTCCTATAATTTGTGTTGACTGTATCAAATTATTGTGACTAGATTTGAGTCGTCCGGAGGCCGATTTGCGAGGCAAGGGCTTGCTAGCGGAGTGATTTGAGTTGCTTGGGGTAAGTATCGTATTTAAACTCGATTAAGGCACTAGTTGCCTGCATTGTTATGATAGCCACGTGCCTTTGGGTGCACACCTGTGTGGCGATGGTCCCATGTACGTGCACTATGGTTGCGTATTTATGTTTGGGTTGTGATTGAGCTCCTATAAGCCTATAAATGACTGTTAAGCTTCGAGCTTCGATATCTAACAAGTGGTAACAATTTATGTGATATAAGTAAATCATGATGTGTTTACTCTGAGGTTTAAATCCTGGAATGAACTTGATAAATGCTTTTCATTGATGAACTTCCCGGATTAGTTATGATAGCACACTTTGCACATGCCTACACTTCAACATGTTATTTATACCAGTTCGGGGAGAAGAAAATCTTATTTCATTCATTATATACTTCCCTTGTTTTGTTGCTACTGTATGATACTTTGGCACGTGAGTTACCCGTGCGGATATATATATTGATACTGTGGCACGTGATTTGTCCATGAAGCACATGAGTTGTCCGTGCGGATCCATATATTGATATTATTGACACGTGAGTTGTCCGTGTCGCATGTGAGTTGTCCGTGCAGATTCTATTGTTAGCACGTGAGTTGTTTGTGCAGAACGTGAGTTGTCCTTGCAATATGTGAAACTTGTATTTTCTTGACCATTTTCCGATTTACTTGTTTTCTTTCCCTTACATGTCATAATACTGTTGAGCAGGATATAGTTGTACTGATTTAACTGGCGAATTCAACAAATTAAGATTCTCTTACCTTGCCCTGTTTATTTGCAATACTTATTGCGTTGGTTATACTCGCACTACACCATGCACCTCGTGTGCAGATTCAGGTACTTCCGGATACAGCGGCTGCTAGATTTGGGGATTTATCTATTGGAGACTATCGAGGTAGCTGCTTGGCGTCCTTATACCTTGACCCTCTTCCTTTTTAGTTATTGTGTTGTTCTATATTTTCATACGGTATTTTTATCAGTCAGACTGTGTTGTCATTTAGATTGTCACGCCCCAAACCCAGGGAGGCGTGGCTGGCACCCGGTGTCGTACTGGCCCGAGTGAACCACTCTCTAACGCATGATCGTTCGACCAAAACTAGAACATACATAGTTCGAGTTAGCTGGACTCATTCCTTTAACTATCATGGGCCAACGTAGCCACAACTCGTAATGTATAGCTATAAGTGGGCAAACACTGTATCAATGAACCATCGTATTTAAAACATGTATATATATAGGCCGTCAAGGCCTTTGACATACTATACAAAATGAACCTTTGTCTACAAAGCCTCTACAATTATTTGACATCAAATGGGACAGGGTACCGGCCTACCCATAAGTTTGTAGCAAAATTCTGACACGATGAGTCATAGACTCGGTTGCACTCCGAATGAGGTGGAGCCTTACCGATCCTTCACTGAATGCCAATCTCGTCTACTATGAGAGCTCGTCAAACTGATTATCTATATCTGCACGCATGAAATGCAACACCCCTAGAAAAGAGAGTCAGTACGAAATAATGTACCGAATATGTAAGGCAATATACTAAAAACTGAAAATGATCTGATAATATAATAAGTGAAAGCAACTGAAAGTCAAAGATAATCTGAAGATATGCTTACCTGCTGATACCAACTCAACCCTCTCAATATAGTAAGTAAAATAGATGTCCAGTCCTATAAGGCTCGGTATATATATATATATAAAACTGCTCTGCCATAGTAGGCTTGCTCATAGGTGCTCGGCCATACTAGGCTCTGTATCTCAACCAACTGGGCTCGCTCATAGGCGCTCGGCCATACTAGGCTCTGTATCTCAACCAACTGGGCTCGCTCATAGGCGCTCGGCCATACTAGGCTCTGTATCTCAACCAACTGGGCTCGCTCATAGGCGCTCGGCCATAGTAGGGATAGGTATATAACTTACCATCTGATCAGAGGTTGCCCAATAGGGTCTGCCCATCGATTATAGTTCGATGGTAATGAAAATATTGTAATAGTATATATATATAGATTCTCTGCTCTCTTGACTGGAAGAAGGAAATACTCAATTGAATATTGTATTTACAAGACTAGAAAAAATATACGTAATTTCCGGGACATAAATTTTTTTCTTTATACCTCGTTATCAAACTTGTGTAATTACGAGATCATGCAAAATGAAGGAAGAGCTTAGCCTTAACATACCTGAAGTAGAGAAAAATCCGTATAATATTCTTAGAAAAAATTGCACCGTACTCCTTTAGAACCGCAAAAATTTTACGTTGTTAAGCTTCTAATAATTCTCGTTGAATTTGGTTGAAGAAATCTCGCTGCTACTGTATTGTAAGAATACTCACGAAATTGATAACAATTTGAACAAAGTCACCTACTAATCTCTAATGCTTACTGTTTTTGTAGGAATACTTACGAAATTGGTAAAATTTGAACAAAGTCACCTACTAATCTTTAATGCTACTGTTTTGTAGGAATACTCACAAAATTGGTAAAATTTGAACAAAGTCACCTACTAATTTCTAATGCTACTGATTGTC
The DNA here is from genome assembly GCA_005239525.1 of Nicotiana knightiana. Classification (NCBI taxonomy): domain Eukaryota; kingdom Viridiplantae; phylum Streptophyta; class Magnoliopsida; order Solanales; family Solanaceae; genus Nicotiana; species Nicotiana knightiana. Next base: position 8,584 of record ML383807.1, read on the forward strand.
TATGGTTTGTATGATAAATCTTAGAGTTGAGGTGTCTTGTACTTAATGAATTAAGTTGACACCTAGTAAGAAATGTCTCTTAGTCATTTGCTTAAGGAGTGGCCCGCTGCCACGTGGGATGGATGGAAAATTTAAATCTTTATTCATTTATAAGGTAATTAGGTAATGTCCCGTTATTCGGTAATTAACCAACTATCTCCATAATTAATTAAGAATTGTCTAATTACTTAAAATTCTACTTATTTTAAATATACTTTATAGATCATACTGTCATGGCCATGTGGTACCATATAAAATAAATATATACACTATTATTCGTTAAAGCATCCATGTAAAAATACATATATTTTCTCAACTTTTAATTTTGTTAATCTTGTATAAAGAGTACAAATTCTCGTAACCTTAATTCTTAGAATGGTAAAAAGATAACCTTCTTTTCTTGTGAGAAAATAATTTATATCTTTACTATAAAGAAAATCTCATAAACTTTCTCATATTATATGTATAATTTACCATATTCGAAAATAGTAATAATAGTAACTATCCAAAATTATACTTATAAAACTTTTACTAAAATACTTCACTTAAAAGAAAATATCATACTAACATAATATCTAACGATATCAAGGTTGTAAACTTACATGATCTCATAATAATAATGTCTTAAACCCTCTATAACCTCCTAATAGACATAATCCCTTCGAACTCATGTGGATTTACTACGGTACATCCTAATACTAAGGTACGAGATGTAATATAGATGTTTATCTGTTTAGTGACATCGGGTTTTAGGAGTGTATTTGTATCAATATTTATGGAATTTTTTATTAAATCTAAATATAATGTTTTCAAACTTAAAAGATTTTAGTGATTTATTGAGGTTACCGGCTAGCCTAGTATTGAGATAGGCACCATCACGACATGCGAATTTTTAGTCGTGATAAATGTGCCACTTAAAATTAATCTTCTTGCCGTAATCAAGCGAAGAGACAAAATGTTTGCAAATTATGAATTAAATAGGAAAAATTACTGGGGAGAGAAAACCATATAGTATCTAACAAATATTGGATTTATATATTTCAATTAGATGTAAAACATTTACTTTCACGTGAAAAATGATGACTGGATTTAAAAGTTGCATGTTTATGGTAAGTGTTTAACCTTAACTTGTAAAGTAATATGACGATCCAACCATACATAAATTTAACATGAGAATTAAGATGAAGAATGACCTTCTTTTCATTGAACAAAACTTGCAAGCCAAGCTTGTTGATGGCGGAAAAAGTTAGTTGACAATGAGCCTCTCGACTATCGTTTGGCAATTGGTATATATCATGAGGAATGTGGGTAGAAATTAACATTTAGAAGGCAAATAGGAATCCGAAGGCAAAAAAGATCTGCATTAAAACAATAAGCACTTCATTTTTCATTTAAAAGAGACGAAGGAAGCATGAATGTGCCTCTTTGTAACTGCAACTATTCAACATAATTATGACTAATTGTAATAGTAGTCTCTTCAATTGTTCCTAATTTCAGATTATTTCGACTTAGACTTGTAATTTATCAAAGTGCCTTTACATGTATTTGTTAAATAATTAAATTTTTTGTACAAAAATATTATAGGAACAATGTGTTATTAAAGGGTAAATACGCCAATAGCCATGGAAGGAAGAGGCCGACCTAGGAAAATTGTAACTAAGATTCAACTAGCTGAATTCATAGCAACAACGCGAAGAAATGGCGGAGAATCAAGCAAATCTACACCAATTCAAGGAGTTCGTGAACCAATTGCGATTACATCAAGGAGGGGAGAGATCTCAACAGCAAGTGCCAGTAGGAGCTTGAATTTTTTAAGTAAACAAGTTGAAATCCGCTAGAATGAGGTACAAATTTTGAAGATTACAGGTGAACAAAAGGGAGAAGAAGCACATGCAGAGGTCATTCAAACTGTAAAGCAGTCGATCGTGAAGGAGAAAAGTACTGAGAAGGTAAATGAAGGTAAATCATGGACAAATTTGGTTGCTGGAAACACTTTTGCTGCTAGAGGAATGAGATTATCGTTTGTGGCACAATAATTCAAAATGGAGAGAGAATTGTGGAGTTACAGAAAGAAGACATTGAAAAGGAAAAAAAGAAGTGGAGATCAGCAGTGATTATGTATGTAGTTGGTGATACACCAAGTATAGGAGCAACTGAGAGATTTATTGTTGCGCAATGGAACTTTGTTTCATTATCATAATGATGATTTTTTCGTAGTGAAATTCAAAAATGAAGAGGAAAGGAATGAGGTTTTGTTTTCAGGGCCATGTACTATACAAAACAGACCAGTAATCACTAAGCATGGACGAAAGACTTTGATTTCAATGAAGAGGTGTTGAAAAATTTGTCGTTGTGGGTGAAACTACCAAATCTATCATTGAACTGTTGGGGAATGGAATCCTTGAGTCGTATAGGGAGTGAACTGGGAATACCAGTCTATGCGGATGAATGTACAACAAAGGTGGAAAGGATATCCTATGCTAGGATCCTTGTGAAAATGGACATTACTAAACCATTACCAACAAGGATAATAGTTAAGGATCCAACTGGTAGAAGATTTGATCAGCAAGTAGTTTATGATTGGAAGCCATTGTATTGTGGGACATGCCTACAACTGGGACATAACTGTCAAGATAAACAAGTTCAACAACAGGTGAATAAACAACAAAAGCAGAAACATGAATGGAAACCAAATGAGCAGGGGAACCAGGGAAGCACGACTAATAAGGTGCAAGAATCAGCAATCAATACAACACAAATAATAACAGATCAGAATACACAGAAAGCAGCAAATGTGAAGAGTGAATGATGGCAAGAAGCAAGGGGAAAGTCAGCCACTAAGAAAACTCAAGCAGTACCATCAAATGAAGTATCAATGGGTAATGGATTTAATGCTCTTAATGAAACATGTATTACTGCAAACAACAATATGATAAGGAAGGAATGTAGTACAGTGTAGTTATGGGGGTGATGTACATGAGAGGATAACAGATAATATAGTCAAATTAAATTAGTCACCTGGAATGTTAGGGGAAATAAAGTGTATAAGCAGAAGGAGCTATAGAAGTATATAAAAGATAATAGTATTAGTATTATAGCTATTATAGAACACATAGTTCAAGAAAAAATCTCAAAGAAAATCATTCAAAAAATTACTCCTAGATGGGATTTGTGTGCAAATTATGAAAGTGGAGGAAAGGGAAGAGTATGGGTGATGTGGGATCCAAAATAAGTAAGTTTTAAAATGAAGGAAGCTAAAAGCTAGTATGTTTATGGAGATGTCATTGTACTGGACAATATGCAAGAATTTTTCTTCACTGCCATTTATGGCTTGCATACAATCGAGGCAAGGAAAAATTTGTGGAGGGACTTAACAAGGTGGATTCATAACCAGAGAAAACCATGGCTATGTATGGGAGATTACAATGCTATATTTACAACATAAGATAAAATTAATAGGAATTTAGTACAAGAGAATGAAGTAAGAAATTTCAAAGATTTCTTAACTGACACTGGTATGGTAGAGATGAGAACTGTGGGCAGGGATTACACATGGACTAATTCAAATGTGTTTAGTAGAATTGATAGGGCAATTATAAATGCAAAATGTATGAACACCATGCCACAAGCAAATGCAGTGATTATGGACACTTTATTCTCAGATCATTCTCTTCTTTGTGTTAAAATTGGAAATGATCAGGAGAGCTCAAAACCTTTTAGATTCTTTAATTGTTTAGCTGAGCACAAGGACTTCTTAGGAGTTGTAGATGAAGCATGGAACAACACACAAAACACAAGCAGTATGGTCAGTATTTGGAGGAAACTGAAAGATATTAGAGTTGCAGTAAAGAGGCTGAATACAAAAAAATTCCAAGCAGTTGATGAAAAGTTGAAGAGCACAAGACATAAATTACAGTAAATACAAATGCAGATGAGTAATACAACCATAGCAACACAAATGTTTGAAGAAGAGAAAGAACTGAAACAACAACTAGAGAAATGAAGCACTATAGAGGAAAGTATCTATAAGCAAAAGTCCAGGAACCAGTGGCTGAAGTTAGGCGATTCTAATACAACATTCTTTTTTGCAAGCATGAAAAATAGAGTGAATCAAAATAAGATCAGAAGATAGATGGAGAAATAATTCAATCTAAGGAAGAAATTGAGAAAGAAATAGTGGAATTCTATAAAGGTTTATTGGGAGCAGCTGATAGTATTCCATTCATACAACCAGATATCATGAAAGAAGGTAATGTGCTAGATAGGAAGCATCAATTGGAACTGATTGAAAGTGTTACCACAGAAGAGGTTCTGAATGCATTGAAAGGAATAGATGATCAGAAGGCTCCAGGGTGTGATGGTTTTAATTCAAGGTTCTTTAAGAAGTCACGGGGTATCACAAGGCAAGAAATAACTAAGGCAGTACTTCAGTTCTTCAACAAAGCTGACATGTACCTGCCTATTAATGTAACAACTGTCACATTGATCCCTAAGGTTCAACACCCATCAACAGTTAAGGATTTCAGGCCTATCTCATGTTGCACAATATTGTACAAGATTATTTCAAAGATCCTAACTAACAGACTACAAAGAGTGATGGACCACCTAGTAGACAAGAGTCAATCTGGATTTGTACCTGGAAGAGTCATAACATACAACATTATACTAAGTCATGAATTGGTGAAGGGGTATGGGAGGAAGGGAATTTCTCCTAGATGTATGCTGAAACTAGACTTGCAGAAGGCATATGATTCTATAGAATGGGACTACTTAGAGCAGATGTTGAATAATGTGGGAATGCCAGAGAAGTTTTTAAAGTGGATTATGGTGTGTGTACGCACAGTTTCTTATTAAATTCTCATTAATGGGAAACCAGTGCAACCATTTCAAGCAAAAAGAGGGCTAAGGCAAGGTGATCCATTATCACCTTTTCTGTTTGTACTAGGAATGGAATATCTCACAAGAAGCTTTAATACTTTGAGGAACAAGCCAGATTTTAACTTTCACCCTAGGTGTGACAAGTTAATATCATACAGTTGGGATTTGCAGATGACCTACTCCTATTCAGTAAAGGGGATACTATCTCTATTCAAATGGTTTTCAAATGTTTCATGGATTTTTCTAAAGCGTCCGGACTGAAAGTCAACACAGCAAAGAGCTCCATTTATTTTGGAGGGGTATCACAGGATGTACATGACAGAGTTATCAGTGCAACTGATTTTAGTAAGGGAGAAATTCCTTTCAAATACCTTGGAGTACCTCTTAGCACTAAGAGGATCTCCTTGATGCAATGTCAACCACTTCTGGAGAAGATTCTAGGCAGGATCACATCATGAACTTCAAAATTTTTATCTTATGCAGGGAGGTTACAATTGATCAAGACAGCCTTGTTTTCTATACAAATCTACTGGTCACAGATTTTTATTATCCCTAAGAAGATGATGAAGATGATAGAAACAACTTGCAGAATATTCCTATGGACTGGTGGAATAGATGCCTCAAAAAAAGCTTTGTTATCATGGGACAAAGTGTGTGCCCCAAAGACAACAGGTGGTTACAATGTGATGAATATGCATATATGGAATAAGGCTGCAATTTGCAAGCTTTTATGGAACCTGTGCAAGAAGAAGGACAAATTATGAGTTCAATAGATTCATTTATACTATGGGAAGAAGAAGGAAATGTAGGATATCAATCCAAGAAATGCATCATGGATAGTGCAGAAAATAATCAAAGCAAAAGGGCATATAGAAGCAGCAGGGGTCAGCATGCAAGAAATGACACAATGGAACTACTTCTCTGTCAAGAAGTGGTATAATAGCATGAGAGGGAAGTTTCAAAAAGTATCGTGGATGAAACTAACGTGCAACAATCTAGGGGCTCCAAAGTGGATTTTTTTTGTTGAACCTAGCAATACAAAATAGGCTACTTACAAGAAACAGACTTCATGCATGGGGGATTACAGAAGAAGTCGAATGTCCTTTATGTAATGAAGCAGAAGAAAGCATAGATTCAAATGTCGAATTGCTGGAGGAATATGGAATAACTTGCTGCAATGGCAAGGTATAACAAGAACCTCGATGGAATGGCAAAGGGAGATTCAGTGGGCTGAAGGAATAGCAACTGGGAACAATGCAAAGGCTCAAGTGTATAGGCTGACTTTGGCATGTGTTGTGTACCACATTTGGAATGAAAGAAATAGAAGAGTCTTTCAAAAGCAGCAGAAGATAGAGGAAGACATAGTGAGACAAATTGTACAAGAAATAGCGTATAGAGGAACAAAAAACAGTAAGACAGAAAAGAGAATAGCTGAAATTAATTACTATCCATAGTTGATATAGTTTTGTAATAGGAGATGTATGAAACTGGGAATGCCCAGTTTAGTTGGATACTGTACATATTTGCTCTTGGTAAATAAAATCATTTAATTACCAAAAAAAAAATATGTACTTTAGCTTTTAATGGTATTTTAGTAATTCAAGTTTGACATTTGGTTTTCCTGCTTATAATATAGTATTATGATGTTGTATGAAAGTTGAAAAATAGTTGTATAATATTTGAACTGCTGTTGAAATTTGTATTTAAAATAGGCGAAATGGCTTCCTGGCCACTTAAATTTGTAGGGCTTTTGAAAGCCGATACATAAACTTTGTATTTTCCCATTTGAACACCTCTACTTGAGAAAATGTCTACTAATAAATACATTTGACCGTTGACTATGCTTAGGTGAAAATATTATAGCTGATGTGGCCAATTGCGTGTTAATCAGTGGAAGGGTTTAAGTTTTTTCTTTCTTATTGTATTTATTTTTATTTTTAAAAATATAAATATAGGTGACAATTACACATGTCATTAGTTGGGTGGGGTCTTACTTTTGGATTGGTCATTTGTTGACTGGATGGACACGTCTGTGTATGTGTAATACACTCGCATAAGCTCACAGGTCAGATGTGTTTATTAGGTAAGGGAATCATGAGTTCGAATGTTCAAATGGGAAAATCCAAAGTTCGTGTATCGGCTTTCAAAAACCCTACAAGTTTAAGTAGCCAGGAAGCCATTTTGCCTTTAAAATATAAATACTATCTTTTTACTTAAAGTTGATATGTATCAAAATTGTATTAAGAGAAGAAGTTTTGATTAGAATTTTCAGAAAGGAAGAAGAACACCAAACAAAATATTTATAAATCATTACAAAATACATACAAAAGATATATTGTATAAAATTTGAATGAAAATTATACTTAAATTGTATGTTGTTGTAGTTGTATGTAACTAGGTAAAAATGATACATAAAAGTTATAAGTAAGTTTTATACAAATAAGATGTATTTAGCCTATAGAAATAGGAATTTCAAGTTTCCTAAATTGTCTAGTTTCCGGAAATTAAGGAAACAAACTGGTAACTTGAGAAGGGTAAGTGTTAGCATAGAAAAAGGAATCTCAGATTTTCGAGGCTGTCCAGTTTAATGAAAGTTTTGAAATTAAGGAAAAATGTGATAACTTGAGATGCAAGTAAGGCCATTGTTGTCCAAATAAGTATGAGTGTACGAAAGCTTACTCAACAAAATTTCTAACTAATGATTTCACGTCAAATTTCCGTTATTTAATTTTTTGTTATTTTGCATATCTTATTACTCTTATTTGATTTTCAACTAGCTAGCTTTTAGGCGGCTAAGAATAGAGAGAAAGGAAAGGAAAGGAAAGAAAAGAAAAAAAAGATAAGAATATAATTAAATCTCTTAATTTAATATACTAATAATAAATTTTATATAAATTATAAATAAAAGATGAATAACATACGAAATTAAAATAATTTTGATAAATAAATTTTAAATATTATATACGAAGGAAAAAATGACAACAAAATATGTACGGGGAAGAGGGGCCATCTATATTTTCGGCGAAACCACGGAGAGTAGGAAAGGAAAGATCAATTAAATGAGTTCAACTCTGAATTCGTCCTTTTTTTTTCTTTTCCCTCTCTACGGTTCCCTTTTCTTTCGTAATTTACTACCAATTAGCCATTGCTCTTTCTCTGCTAGTGTCTCTTTGCTGAATTTCTCAGTAGAACCCATAATTCAGCTGGAATTATCAGGTTTACTTTCTTGCTTTAGTAGACATAGCTTTTCTTTACTTGGTTTTGCTTGTTCGACACGTTTCTTTGGGTTTCCTTATATTTAATTTCACTATCCTTTTTGCTACAAGTGAAGGTGAACTATCTGTTTTCGGATATTTGTCATTATTTTTTCTTAATATTTTTATTGGGAATGCATTTCGACAAGTAAAATTAGCCTCAGTGAAGCATGTTATTGATCAAAAAAGTTTTTGAGGCATCAATTGTATAGGCAAAATTGTTCTCCTTCCTTAAAATTTCTATGAGAGCAAAACAAAAGCCAACTTGACATATCTATGTTTTTAATGTTACACAAGAAAAAAAATTACACGAGGATATGATTGGAAGATAATGAATTTGACAAAATAATTATACTCTCAAATTACGTCTCTTAACAACAACAACAACAACAACGAACCCAGTTTGGTCCCAACATGTGGGGTCTGGGGAGGGTAGTCTGTACGCAGACCTTACCCCTACCTAATGCAGATAGAGAGACTATTTCTAATAGACCCTCGGCTCACGAAGGGCAAGAAGAAGAGGGAAGCAAGGAAGAAGAAAAAAAAAGATAATAATAATATAAAAATAAAAAATAATAAAAAACATAATAAAAATAAACAGTATCCAATAATAGCAACACATAATACAATATCAGAGGGGAACAAAAACACATACCCTAATAAAAATCAAATAATATCCTCAAAAGTTTCAAAATATTTTACCCTGAAATAAAATGTTGTAATACTTATGTGAATAAATTTCTACGTGAAAGGAGATTTCGGTTACTTAGCTGTAGTGGCGGAACTAAGTAGAGTGAAGGGGGTTCGTTGGAAAATTACACTGTGCAAATAGGGTTAATTTTTTTTTTTTTTTGGTTATATGTGAGCTGTTGAATCCCCTTCACTAAAATCCAATTATTGTAGTGAAGGGGGTTCAAAAGTTGCTCTAGGTCATACCGTCATAGGTTTAAATCCCAACTGTAATGTCCTTTTTCTTTTTTTGAATCCCCTTTCTGGTTCTGCCATTGCTTCGCTGCTAGATATTCATTTTTATAGTATTGGAAGTGAAGGCGAAGTTAGAGTGACAGTACTAAGAAGAATGATTACTTATTTCATAATGAATGTAACTTATGGTTTTCTGTTGATACAAGCCTTTTCCTCTTTCCTCTAAAGAAATTACTATTTTAATGCATTACAATGAATTCCCAGTACTGGAAGTATTTGAACAGAAGTATACAGATCTGTATGTCTCAGGAGATGAATGCACACTCACAACTAGGAGTGGCAAACGAGCGGTTCGGGTCGAAAACGGGTAATGAATAAATGGACAAATTATCCGATCCGACCCATATTTAATACGGATAAAAAACGGGTTAACTAGCGGATAATATGGGTAACCAAATTATCCATGCCTTCTTGCATATGATCACTTTTGGGAGAATTCTTAGTTTCCCTAACTTGAGGAACCCTCAATTTGAGGCTTTACAAATGTAAAAGTTAGACTCATTGGTTATCCATTAGTTACCTATTGGTTATCCATTTTCTAAATGGATAATATGGTTCTTATCCATATTTGACCCGTTTTTAAGAAGTTCATTATCCAACCCATTTTTTAGTGGATAATATGGGTGGTTAACTGTTTTCTTTTAACCATTTTGCCACCCTACTCACAACTACTTATTCATCTCTGTTGCGTATACACCTTTTTCAGTTGTCTCAATATGCTATTGTCTGAAAACGTTGGTTCACTTTGGATGGTGGTTTTCCGCTTTCCTCCTGAGGTCCTGGAAATTTGCTAATTTGCTTTATTAAGTTGCATTAACTAATCCAGCTTACTTCAGAAATTTGATTTGAGCACTCGTCAAACTTTTATTTCTTTGTTGGATTTTGTAGTTTCTGTTGACAAAGACTTGTGAAGTCATTTTGCACCTTCTGTTCTTTAAGCTGTCAAGCTTCATGACAAAAGCTTTTCTTCATTAAAGTGCTGCTAATTTCCTCTTGCAGGTTGAGTATCTGAGGGATGAGAACTTCTGAAATAGACGAGATGCCGATGTTATCACCATCATATCCGCAGTTTAATGAAATTGATGGCTTTCAAAACCAACATTTTACGTACAGGACAAGGGGTGCATCCTTATCAATGCCAACGAGCTCTATGGATTCCTTTGGAAATGATAGTAGTTTTGTAGGCCATACCGGTCCTTTTAGAAGTGAGGGGCGAACTTCATTGGTTCATATGAGCGGGCCATTATATATTAGTCACAAGCCTGAGAATAGCTCTCGGCCCACTCCCTCTGCAGTAGTGCACAAACCAACTCTGCCAACAACAGAAAAATATCCTTCAATTGGCAGTGGAGAACAAAATGGTTGGACTAATAATGACTACACTGGAAAAAATGAACATCTATTGAAGTCTGGTCAACTGGGCATGTGCAGTGATCCTTACTGCACAACATGCCCAACCGATAACCATTTGAAAGCACAAAAAAAAAGTTCAAAGTCTTCAGATATGTTTGATCACCGGGTATTGCACTTTGCTTAAGTTAAATGTATGCCTTCCTAGATATGTTGCTACGATGTGTTTTTTTAGAGCCCCCATTCTAGCTTTATCTACCATGCACACTATTTTCAAAATATGCATTTTGTTTATCATCTCGCATAGTCAAAATTTCAGCTTTGGACACATAGGAAGTTTCTGCTTTTTGGTGGGCTTTTATTGTTTTGTAAACTACTGTGCATGTCCAATCATGTTTCCCTATTTTTGTATTCAAGTTGATGGTATACTTTTGAATCCATAATGCTCAAACTTTGGTGTTATTCTCGGTTATGGTTCTTGCAATTAAAAGAGCTTTGTGGTTCCCAGTTCCAATATCCCTTATTAGAATGACCTTGTCCATATCTCAAATAAGATTTTTAGTCTGGATTCATCAGTTTAAACATTTTGCAAGCTTTTGGTGTAAGAGTAGTATACTGGAAAATGTGAAACAGTACTTGGATTTCTAGAGATTCTAGGGAGGATTACATAATAGGCTATTTTTGATCCTTCTAGCCATGTATTTTTGTGTACCATCTTGGTAATTTATTTAATGACAACCTTTACGTTGTTAAAAAAAAAAACTGTAGTGCAAGTTCAATTGTAAGTATATTTATCGCTTTGTTAACAGTTGATAAGGATGATTATATGGTAGTGCTGATTAACAGTCCAATATTAAAATACTCCACCCATCCATCCATTATGTCTTTGTTTCTGCTAATTATAGTCTTTCTTGCGTAGTGGGAATGGTGAAAATAGAAATGGAAGATGTTCTAGCAACTTCCTGCAATTATTCTCAAGATGTTATAAGGATGACAAGGGAGTGTGTAGTCTATGTAGATAAAGATGAATAAAGTATACTGTAGCATAAGATCTGTTGTCCAAAAAAGTGGTCTAAAGCTGCTTCCAATTACACTTTCATTGTTTCATTCGGGAGGATGAACTAGACTTTTTCCATCGCCCCATAGTTATGGTAAGTCTTGAGTAGAAATGGTTGCCTCCTCAAAGTTAGTTAAGGCTCTGGCAGATGGTGTTCCATGTCATTTCCTGAAAAGGAAATGAAAGAGATGAATAGAGTTGTCATCTCGTGGCAATTGATGCAAACTTTAAGCTTAAATACTCCATGGGCCTGTGCGCGCTGAAGGCTTCAAAGGTGTTATGGCCTATTTCTTCTTCTTCTTATTCTTCTTCTTCTTCTTCTTTTTATTTTTTATTTTTTATTTTATTTTTCTGGATTTGCTTTGTTGAGGTATTCCGATGTTGCTGTTAGATATATTATCTCATTTCCTATGAATTCCAAAGGATGCACTGGATGTTAAGCTGTCTAAATTCTCATGTGTTTTGCTCTTATTGTTCGTATCTACAGTTCCATAATATGCTGTATGGAGATACAAAAGGATGGGCGAAGAGAACTTGTTCTTTCTTGTATCCATATATTCCTGGTGTCATGAATCCTCATGCGAAGATTGTCCAGAAGTGGAACAAATTTTTTGTCATCTCATGCCTATTTGCGTTATTTATAGATCCCCTGTTCTTCTTTTTGCTTAATGTCCAACAGGTATTCTTTTGTAGTTCTATGAAAGTAAAATTATTTTTCCTTCTATATTTGGTTATGTAAGGCATAGATATTTTTGTGTAAGATCTGTCACTTAGCTTGTGCTACTTAGATCTAGGTACATGCAGTATATTTCCGAAGTGCACATAATATGCCATGCTTTTACCTGGATAAGAAAGAATCAAGTCATTCTGTCTCTCAGCCACTAAGTTTTACTACTATCTACGATGTGCAAATTCATTTCTCTCAAAGTAGGAAGTGAATAGATTGGTGAAGAGATGATAGCTTTTGCAGAACCAGAATTTATTTAATATAATGAAAGTATGTCCTTCTGAAATTTTGGTGAGCATGACAGGCACATACAAATATGTAAAATGATCACTCATCACCTTGTGCATTCTGAAATTAAAGTTTCCTTTCTGTATTGTTGCTTTATATGAGCTTCCTATTCTAGAAACTGTGAAGGAATCATAACTCCAATAATTACCATGCATAATAAAGAACATAACTTTCATTAGAGCAATAGTAGAGTTGTCTCCGTGTGACCTATAAGTCACGAGTTCGAGCCGTGAAAGCAACCACTAATGCTTGCATTAGGTAGGCTATCTCTATCACACCCTTTGGGGTGCGGCCCTTCCCCGAACTCTGCGTGTATGCGGGATTCTTTGTGCACCGAGCTGCTCTTTTAACTTTCATGCAGACGACCAATCAATTATAAAAGACTACAAAGGTTTTCTCTGAAATAAATGAACAGTATTACTAGCTATGTAACACAGGTTTGTCATTCCAATACTTAGACAAGATCATGCTATGGAAAATCTATTTCGTTCTAAGCCTCTTTGAGCTCAAGAACATAGAGCCTCTTTCTTATGCCTGAGATTAATGACCATTATCTCTTCAACTGAAGTTATTCTCGGAGGTTTTATGCATTTCAGGCTAAGAGTTTAAGCTGTTAAATCAGAAGTCAGATGCTTTTGTAGGCATGTTGTGATCTTCAGACCTATCACTCCTTTAAATAATTGTTCAGAAAAGATATTCCTTTCTTTCGATGAATCTTCAATCCAAAATGTCTGTTGTTATTAGATATCATGGGAATTTTTGTTCTATCTTGCTCATTGGAAATTTTTTCATAGTGCCAGAATTTTCTATATATGATAAACAAGGTCTACAATTGAATTAATTTTCTCTAAAAGATTCATCTTCTTGTTATGATTCTAGGAGAACAAATGCATAGTGCTAAATTGGCACATGACAAAAATTATTGTGATTTTGAGGAGCATCACTGATATCATTTACTTAATGCACATTCTTCTTCAGGTAACATTTCCCATTTCTCTCTGCAGAATCCTTTTTTCTTTCTGATTAGCAACACCAATTTACCTGTGCAATATTCTTTGTGCACCATGTGAGTTGTCATCTGGCACTCTTCTTTTCCTAATCTGGCTGCATAACTTGCTTTTTGGTTATTTCGTGGTTGGTTTTATAATATCTATCTATTATAGGAAGGTATGGAGGTCGAGCATTAGGGTTGTAGGTTAGGAAGAAGTCGAGATTTTTTCTACTTAGAACCGGGGGTGAGGCTGGTTTGATAGGGTTGATCTTAGACGGCTAGTGGTTAATGTTGTGTTCGCACTATCCTTCCGTTTTTCATAGCACCGGGCCTTATAGGTTATTGTTATTGCATGTCATTTATTTTTTGATTCTTATGTTACTGTTATTATTTCTATGGTTTCTGTTGACGGTACTGATATATTGTCTCTTCTCGTCTTTTCCGTTTTCTTGAGCCGAGGGTCTATCAGAAACAATCTCTCTGCCCCATCGGAGTAAGAGTAAGGTCTACGTACACTCTACCCTTCCCAGACCCCACTTGTGGGATTTTACTGGGTCGTCGTCATTGTTGTACTATATTGTTTCTCTAGAATGACATTTTTATTCTTCTGCAGATTAAAGCTATTCCAGAAATATTTATTGGCAGTTCTACTGCATCCCATTTAATGCTTAGTCAATTTAGTGTGACAACTAAATAGTTACTAGATCTTCAAAAGCTGGTTGACCTTACTTTAGTTACTTCCACTTTCCTGCATAGAGACAAGTGTTTGACACTCACTTTAGTTCATCTTATTTATTATTTCTATAATGTGCGGGTACATGGTGTCAATATTTTTTGCAGTTCCGCTTAGCTTATGTTGTTCCTGAATCTAGGGTGGTGGGAGCAGGTGACCTGGTTGACCACCCTAAAAAGATTGCTCTAAATTATCTTTCCGGATACTTTGTTGTTGACTTTTTTGTCGTACTACCACTTCCTCAGGTAAATGTGTCTTCCCTATCTTATGTTTCTCTAACCTACATTTGTGTACTCCATAATTAGACATGTGAGGAGACAATACTGATAAATTAGTAATGAAAAGTTAATTCTCTCGCATATCTAAGTGCTTCTATGTACACCATGAATGCAATGACACCAACATTTTAGCTGATTGTAGTAGCACAACCTTATGTTGACTTTATTGTACACAACCTGAACATAGGAGTTCAGTTTTTAGTAAAGTTAATTCCCTTGTTGCCTTTTCTGCCACTTGTTGGTTCTGAGGTATAATTAACATATTCGCTATGTGCAGATCATCATATTGTTGGTTTTACCCAAGTCTATTGGATCATTTGGGGTAAATTACACCAAGAATCTATTGTGGGCAGCTATACTACTCCAGTACAATTCTAGGTTGTACAGGATTTATTATTTGGTAGCTGGCCAGTCTCCAAGTGGTTTTATATTTGAGTCAATATGGGCAACTTTTGTCATAAATCTTCTCATAATTGTTGTATCAAGCAATATAGTGGGCTCATTGTGGTATCTTTTTGGTTTACAGGTGAGAACTTGTTCTTCACAGTACTTAATTTTTCTGTTCCTTACTTCAATTTAATTATATCATTGTTTATGACATAGCCATTACTTCTACTTCTTGGTAGACTTCTGAGGGTAGAGGGGTTTTAGGGCATGCGTAAAACAAATATATTGAAAATCATTAAGTGCTTTCAACAAGTTTCCTTGTCCTTGTTTTCAAAACATACTCTGATTTAACTTTTTTCCTCCATCCCTAGAGGGTTAATCTATGCCTTCAAGGTGCTTGTCGTAGCTCAAACATAGAAAGGTGTATGGTGTTCATAGACTGTGGTCATGGCACCGATTACACAATGTTTCGGTCGGATATTACATGGGACCAGTGGAAGAACAATACTGATGCAGTTGCTTGTTTTACTGAAAGTAGTTTTGACTTTGGAATCTATAAACAAGCTGTTGACCTCACCACCAAACAGAGTGTTGTCACAAGATATGTGTACTCATTCTTTTGGGGCTTCCAGGTATATTTACCCAGCTTTTATGATTGTGGGATGTAATCTGCTTATTTCTATACCAGCTGCTAAAAAATTGAAATTTGTATACATGCTCTAGCGGTCAAGTACTATGGTAGGCAAAAGTTTCGTTGTTTTGTAGGGACTTCTTGATTATATCCACATTTTCATGATCAGTTGTTCAGATATTGTCATACCTTTACCCTATGTTTATAAACTAGGGCAAGGAAGGAAGAGAATAGAAAATTACCTGTAGGAAAAATAGCATGGTTGTCCTTTGCTGGGATGTATTATTAAACCTAAATTGGATTTATCGCCTAAAAACTACAATCGAGCTATTTATGATCAGGGGCGGATATGCTTCGGCACTAGGTTCATCTGAATCTCGCATTTTCGACGCTATGGATTTTATATGAAAACCCACAAAATTTCGACAAATATTAATCTAAACCCATAATTGTAAAAGTATGATGAGTTCATTGCTAAGAACCTTAGAGGTCAAAACCATCAAGTTATAATCCTGGATCTGCCTCTTTTTATCATTATTCACGGGACTTAATTTTAGCAAAGATGATGACAATGTGAACTTTCAACCATTTTCGCGTTGGAGAGATCGTTTCTTAGTTTGTGCCAAAGCATTTGTAAAGCATGCAGAAATTGTTGGGCCCAAACTGGAATTATAACTCACTTTCCACCAGTGTTATGAAGAGCGTGAAGCGAGGAAAAGCGACAACCCCCTTTTCGCTTAAAGCGAGAAGCGAAGACTTTTTTGAAGTGAAGCAGAATTTAAAACAAAAATTAAAATAGATACTGAAGGGAAGGGAAATAAGAACTTAGAATAATGGATATAAAAATAGGAGGAAGGACAGCATACCATTCCAGTAAAAAATGGGCAGCATTTCAAACGAAAAAACAGTGCAAGAAAATGAAGAAGAAGAAGAGGAGAAGAATGAGAAAGAAGAATTGAAAGGAAAAAAAGTTTCGCCAGCATTTTGCTGTTATTTGGACGCTAAAACAGTAAAAGAAGAAGGAGGAGGAGGAAGAAATCATATACCTGGACCAAACTTGATGATCTTGAAGTTGAAAAGTGTAGAAAACTTGAACCCTAGTCGCCTCTTTCTTTCTCTGTTGCTGCTGGTCGATATGTTTTAAAAAAAGAACATCTTTTTTAATTAAATATGTTGCAGCCCTTTAAAATAGAGAAGCGCACACTCCTTATGCATCGTCGCTTCTCGCTTTTTGGTGGGAAGCGAGCACTTTTGAATACCTGCTACGCTTCAGATAGCAGAAGCACTCGATGGGTCACTTCTCGCTTCAAGCGAGGAAGCGCCCGCTTTTCATAACACTGCTTTCCACTTACTTCCTTAAATCAAACAAGGGATGGGAAATTACCTTCCTTTCTATTTCGTGTGTGTTTTTGGTTTCATTATGCTCCTATCTTTTTAAAAAAAAATATTTTTTTACGTCTTATATAAATTTTATGTCTTTGAGGAGTTATCTTAATTTGATTTCTTGACTTTGATATTGATGTGCATGATTCTCTAGTCTCTTCTTCGTGTCAGTGTAAGGAATCATAGTTTCATCATGCATTTTGGGTATACTTTTTTTCTCTTTTTGGTTGGATGCAAGAAAAGTTCACCAAAGAGAATCTGAGACTGTGCAAGGCTGAAGAACAATTTCAAATCATAAGCACCCCAGTGCACGAAGCATCCCGTGTTTACGCAGGGTCCGGGGAAGGGCTACACCCAGACACCCAAGGGCTTGGGGTGTGATGTAGGCAACCTACCCTAATGCAAGCATTAGTGGTTGATTCCACAGTTCTAACCCATGACCTATAGGTCACATGGAGACAACTTTACCTTTGCTCCAAGACTCCCCTTCAAGAAGTGAAATTCTTTAGCTCCACATTATACATGTTTTGAAAAAGTTTACTCATCAAGCCAAAGAACAACTAGTCTTTTTCCTGTGTTTCTCATGCCAGAAAACAAGCTTTGATGAGTTGATGCGATTTGAGCACACACTAGCCATTACAAGTAATATAATCTAAAGAAGATGTGGATCCCATAAGAATTAGGTTATATTGATATATACACACACACACTATCAAAACAATGTTGTTATATGCATTATCTGAGAGATCGATTTGGTAGTGAAAAGGTGGATAACGACAAGTGGAATAGTTTACTCACACTTGAGATGAAACTGAGTCGGGGTTAAGAAGTTTATCAATGATAAATAATGTTCTGAAATCTATTTCACCTAATGCTCAAATCTATGGTTAATAAGCCTAAACTGCACTTAATTATTTCTCTAAAGTAGGATTGTCCTTTTGAGATACAATTGGAAATTATGAATTTTCTATGCTTATAAGTTCTCCTTGGGAATTTATATCCGTAGATCCTTCACAATGCAAGAAGCACCATCACACTAGCTTTCTTAAAATGGTAACCGTCCTATATATGCAATGTCCTTTCCGCTGAATTGCCTATTCCAGATAGTCTTGGTTCAAAGACGTCATTTCAGTTTATATCTTAAAACTTGCATGCCACACTGAAGATCTGGCTTCAACACGTCTCCATCAGCATACTTTCGGCTCTTACCACATTTAACATAGATATTGCATATAACAAGTTTCACAAGCATAGATATATCATTTCATGAAAGCAAAAGTGAAGATCTATTAGTTAAACCTTAAATTTAAAAAAAAGGATTCGTTTATTCCCAACTTAAATTGTGTTAACACTTACCATTATAGAGTTACAAAGAATCATGAAAAATTCAAAAAGAGGGAAAGAAAAAGAAATGAAGAACTAGAACAGAAAGCTTTGTTCTCAGATCTTCCTCCCTGTAAAGTTCCCAAGAAGTCTGAGGACCTTATATTATGGAAGTTGAAATGCATGTTCCTCAAGGGGGCAGAAAGTTCCCAAGAAGTCTGAGGACTTTATATGATAAAAGTTGAAAAATTTGGTGCAAGTTGCAGAACAGCCTTCTTGGTGAATTTATGCTACTTTGCTATGTTGCGCAGACTCTCCAAAATGTAGCCACACCCGTGTTGGATCCTTCAAAAATGCACTACTTTTGGAGGATCCGACACGTATCCGGCCACATTTTCGGAGAGTCCGAGCAACATAGCTGCTTTGGTGTTGAATTTTGATACAGGATCATTGAAGTGCTGTGGCAATTCTTCTGTGCTGCAGTGCTGAAAATAAAACCTTTTTCTTCCTAGTTTCTTCCTGTGCCGCAGCAGCTAAACTCATAGTGCTGCAGCAGTGTGCTCTTCTGCTTATACTCTTCTTTTTTGCTCAATCTCGTAACTTTTCTTCTCTCCTGCATAATTAAAGTAATCAAGTCAGAAATTTACACAAGCATTAAAAACCCATCTTTGATTGAGCATCTCTTGGCAGAATAATATCTGTTAGATAGTTATGTGTAAATAGTCCTAGTCCCATATGTAGTACGAGTAGAATATGTCCTAATCCCATATGTAGTAGGAGTAGAATATGTCCTAGTCCCATATGTGGTAGGAGTAGAATATGTATATTATATAGAGCTTATTGTATCATTGTTAAAACATAGATTTTTCTCCTGCGCATTCTCACATGGTATCAGAGCTTCAGTGAGAAAATTATCGTTGTGCGTCATTCCAGCGACATCCGGGAAGAAAGATCTCATTGCCGTGTAGTTTTCCGGAAAATTCATCTTGTTCCCAGGGTTCATCATTGCTACAGTGGTACTGTGCATATACCAGTACTACCATCAGATCCAAAACTCTTGTGCGACCAAAATCCAGAAATTCCAGTCCCATCGGAACAAAAAAGTTAGTCACCGTGCGTCTTTCCGATTGACGACTCAAGATTGATTTGTGTTATCTCCTCATCGATAAGTGTTACGCGAAAACCAACACTATCATCTTGTTCAGAAAAGGCGGGCGACAAAACCCCAGTCAGTAGGGTTCCGGCGAGCTACAATAATTTTTCCGGCATGTGTGAGCCATTTTTGACAAATCTTCTTCAGTATAATTTACTCGTCAAGTGATTCCGACCCTACCCATATAAATAACATCAAATTTTAACAACTTTTATTTTTTCCGACATGAGTGATTTTCCGGCCTGAACAGTAATTTTCAGAAAAAAGTTTTTGTATTCTGGTGGTATTTTAGAACTTATTTTGTAGTGTGTAATTCAGCTTAGTCTCACTATTTTGAAGTTTTTCCGACAACTGTTTGGCCAACGTTTGTTTATCAACAACCACCTGGTTTTGTTGCTCAGGGGGAGTCTAGTGGCCTTGTATGTCGAATGATCAGCTTGCAGATATTTTCACCAAGTCCCTCATTGGTCCTCATATTAGTTACATATGTAACAAGCACGGTACTAATGATTTGTATGCACCGGCTTGAGGGGGAGTGTTAGATAGTTATGTGTAAATAGTCCTAGTCCCATATGTAGTAGGAGTAGAATATGTCCTAGTCCCATATGTGGTAGGAGTAGAATATGTATTATATATAGAGCTCATTGTATCATTGTTAAAAAATAAATTTTTCTCCTGCGCATTCTCACAATATCAATGCAATTTCATCCGATCATGAGCCAAATCAGGAGCTTTATACATTGCATTCACTAAGTTACTTGTGTCACTTAATGTGGAAATTATATTTTTCGACCCATAATTTTTAAATGGTGTATTTATGAAGCAAATTAGTACACTGGCTGGCAATCAAGTCCCGAGTTATTTTCTGTTGGAAGTTGTTTTCACAATTGCTATCATTGGAACGGGACTCCTACTTTTTGCACTCCTGATTGGAAATATGCAGAGCTTTCAGCAGTCTCTAAATCGCAGGTACATTTTACTATTCTAACTAAACTAGATTAGTTTTTGTGTATGCCAAGGAGGCCTATTTTTAATGAAATGTATTTAATAATTGTGAATAATCATGTTTGCTATTCAGTTTTTCTGTTCAGGAAATGCTACTAGTTAGCAGAAGAAATATATTGTGAGGGAGTGTAACTTTATTAATCTGCCACAAGAGTTATACATAAGTATTTTGTAACTATTTCTCTCAACTGAAACATGACGTCTTTGCCTCTTCTCAAGAAAAAGATTAGTTATGTGAGGGAAATGGAAAAAAGAAATGCTTGGAGGAACATTTTTGGATAACAAAACTATTTGGTTGTGTGGAAATTTTGATACATTGTTCACCAGTCTTATTGTATGACATGATTAACGTTCTCTGACTTGAATGTAATTGTTTGATTCGTTAGTATGTCCTTGTCTTGATTGTGCACCACTTTTTGGGCAACTGTTGGTGAGCATTATTTTTCGCTGCAGGAGGTTAGAAATGTCTCTCAGGCGTCGTGATGTTGGACAATGGATGAGCCATAGGCGCTTTCCAGAAGAACTGAGAAGGTAGACTTTGATGCTCTTGTTTCCTGACATCTAGCTTCATTTATCTGAAGTTCTTCTTCTCCTTAATTTACCTGTATAGATTGATTGCATCCCTGGCTTGGGTATTTGAGGGCATGCCTGATCTGCTATGCATCATCATATCTCACACTTATTTTCCCGTTGTGGAGCCAGGATTTTCATCAAGGAGATTCAAAATATAAAAAAGTACACATACGAAGCTGCCAAGGGGTTTCAATATCTATTATATATACATAAAAAAATAAGTTTAACCTTGCATATATAATGTAGTTTTCTGTCTAAGGGTTTCGGTGAACCCTGCACTCCCTAGCTCCGCCCATGCTATCTTCATATTTCATTTGTTCTGGACCCCAGTCAAAGCTTGAAGTGAAACACTTAAAGTTTCTGTTTCGACTCCGCATTCCACTGTCTAGGATATCACCGTTAAAGAATTATTAAGATTCTATTTATTTAGCTCAATCTGGCTTTATGTTCTGTATGTTTAGTCATGTGGGTTGCCAGTGCAGGAAGCTTAAATTAAGTATATTTGTAATTGATTTTTGATGGCCTAACTCAACCCCAAAAGCTAGCTTATGAGGTGAGGATTGCTCAATACCATATAAAGAGAGCAAATATCCACATCCACACGATGAGGGAACTCAACTCCCAACACCTCCCCCCGCGCACGTGCGCGCGGACGCCCAGGATGGGACATCTAGAGCGTGGGCGATATAAGATTGGGGCCTAACATCTGGTAAACCATGAATTGAGATTGCTTGGCTTTGGGATGATAAGAAAATGGATCTTGGGACTAACTCAACCAAAAAAGCTAGCTCATAAGTTGAGGATTGCCCAATATTATATAAGAAGACCAAGTATCCACACCCCACCCTATGTGGGAACTCGACAATTGTTTGATGCAAATTTTAGTTTTATGAGATGTTACATGATTATTACTTGTCTAAATATCCAACTAAGTTAATAGTCCTTACTAACTTCTATCATATACTTGATAGTCCTCTCTGGCTAGTGAGTCTTATAGTTGGATGTCCAAATACACTTTTATTGTTTAACTTAATTAGAGTTGAATTTTGAGAATTAACAGAGAAAGGTTTTCATGCCCTTGTGAGTTGTAAGGACATAAAGTTCATTCTTCCCTCCCCACTTATTTCAATGTGCACTTGTCTTATTTCAATGTGCACTTGTCTTGTTTCCCTTCTCTTTTCCTGCATCCTAAGTGTTACACCTATTGGAGCTCTCAGCAATCTTATGTAACTCCATCTGCATCCCAAGTATTACACCCATTGAGTTCTCTGTAGTGTTCCATATTGTGAGGAAGTTTCTCCTCACAATATCCGGTCTTTTCTCCACATTGGCTGGTAAGAGGAATAGTTACATCACATAAGTTGGCATTGAATCCAACACACTGTTGATCGGAATTAGTTGATCGCCCAGAACGAGATTGACTTTTCCATCATGCTAATCTTTTCTCACATCTTTGATCTTTCTATCATTCCTTGCCATATTTCCTGTGACTTATACCCAAGGGAAGACCCAAATAGGTAGTTGGTGGGGAATCAACTTGGCAGTCCGGTATACCAGCAAGTATTGAAACAGTATGCAATGTGAACGGGTTCATAGAAAACATAGAACTTTTTCTCCAATTTACTTTTAGTCCATATTGTGTTGATTAGCATGATTCAATGAAATTTGATTAAATTTAGGAGATTGTTGATTAGCATGATTTCAAGAGATTTATTTTTGTTTGATTTGATTCGACAGCTGGATTGATTGTATAGATTTATTATATTTCCTTAATTAGCAGTAGGAGCTTTGTATTAATTCCCTTGCTTATGGGATGTAAACACACATAGAAATACAAGAAGTTTTTTCCTCTCAAAATCTACATTGTATCAGAGCCATTGCAGCCTTTTTGAGGTGAGTTATCTCCCTCGCAACACTAGGTTTCTGTTTTTTCAAAGAGGTCGAGTTTTCTCTCTTGGTGGCGGTCCGCAACACAAACTCCTTCTGGTCGTTCTTTTCTGTTGGGATAGCTGGAACATTCCGAGCCTATCCTATCCCTATTAGTTTTGATTTTTCCGTTCATTGGAGTTAAGGTTTCGTTGAGACAGATATGGTTTCCGGTGAGGCAGATTATTTTTGAGCAATTTCATCAGATTTCCTTTTGATAGGGCAGACGATATGGTGACACTCAAGGAGACAGTTTCAGGAGAAATCTTGTCTTCGGATGAAATTCAACTTTTTCGTCGCCTCCTAGCCAAACTTGACTCCACTAACGTTGCCACATCCAATTATGTGTAATGAGGTACTACCTTTGCTGCTCACCGTAATTCTTGGATTGTTGATTCTGGTGCAAATAGACACATGTCAGGCTCTTCTAAAGGATACAAAACTATTCTCCGTGTCTTAAAGGAGATAATGTCAAAATAGCCAATGGTTCTTTAACACCTATCTCTGGAACATGTTCTGTCGTTTGTATTCCTAATATTAAACTATCATTCGTGCTCCATGTTCCGGAGTTTCCGTGTCAATCTTTTATTTGATAGTGCCATCACCAAAGCTCTAAACTGTAAAACCGAGATATTTCTCGATCATTGTATTTTTCAGGATCTTCAAACAAGGAAAAGATTGGTAGTGGTAGATTGTGTGATGACTTGTATATATTAGATGTAATTCAAAACTCTGGTCAAGCCTTTTCAGGGAAATAAGAATATCAACCAAGAAATAATACAGTGGCATAGACGGTTAGGACATCCGTCATTCTTTGTTTTGAAGAATTATATCCCGATTTATTTTCAAGGACTCAATTTGAATCTTGTTGCGAGTAACAACTTATATTGTGAGTGATAATAGAAGCACAACTTCGTTTATGACTATTCATTATGATGTATAGGGTCTTACCTAAACTATTTCTTTGACGGGTAGTTGATGGTTTGTCACTTTCATTCATTGTTGTACTAGGATGACTTTGGTGTATTTGTTAAAAATCAAAAGTGAAGTTTTCTCTTCTTTTTAGTCATTTTATAAGATGATTTATACTCAATTTGATGCCAAAATAAAGATCTTGAGAACTGACAATGGAAGCGAATACATGGATAAAAGATTTAGTGCTTATTGGAGTCCAATGTGATTGTCCATCAGACTAATTGTCCTTACACTAGTACACAAAATGGGGTCGTTGAAAGAAAAAATAGACATTTGTTAGAAGTAGCAAGATTTCTTATGTTCACCATGCATCTACCAAAACCTTACTGGGGGATATTATTCTAGTGGCTGCCTATCTTATCAACAGAATGCCACTTTAAACACTCAATTTTCAAAGTCCTCTAGAAGCTTTAAAGGGTAAGAATGAGTATATTGTTCCTCCAAAGGTGTTTGGGTGTGTTTGCTCTGTCCATACTAGGAATTCTGGGAAAGTTGATCCTATAGCTATAGAGTGCTTTCATTGGGTATTCTCCCGCACAGAAAAGTTACAAATGTTATCATCCTTCATCTAGGAGATCTTTTGTGAGCATGGATGTTACCTTTTGAGAATCTGAGCCCCATTTAGTATTACCTCATTACCTTTTTCGGGGGAGAGCAGTAAGAAGGAAGAGGTGATTCTATCTAGTTCTATTACTGGACCTGTTGATGACATTGTCATATGGGAAAGTGAAATTAGAGAAAAAATTCAGGGGGAGACTATTGGGCGTGTGGATAGGCCTGATTTGAAAACTTACTCGAGGAGAAATAAAGCACTAAGCCATCATGCAATCTACTGAAGCTGAACCTTCTTCTACTACATTTCCTAATGAGTTAGATGTGCCTATTGCTCATAGAATACGAGTTAGATCTTGCACCATCGAACACCCTTTATCTAATTTTATCTTTTATAATTCTTCGTCTACCTCCTATAGAGCCTTTGCCTTGTCTATTTCTTCTGTGTCTTCCTCAGAATTGGAGGGCAGCTTTTGCAGATTCTAAATGGAAGCAAGCTATGATTGAGAAATGAAGGCCTTGTCAAAAAATGACACTTGGTAACTTGTCACTTCACCGCCGACAAGAAGTTGGTTGGCTGCAAATAGGTCGTCACTATGAAGCACAAAGTTGATGGCTCAATTGAAAGACTCAAAGCAAGATTGGTAGCTAAAGGATTCACTAAGACTTACGGAGTGGATTATCAAGAGACATTTGCCCGTATTGCTAAGATGAACACTATTAGAATTCTTTTGTCTTGTGCTGCTAATCTTGATTGGGACTTGCAACACTTTGATGTGAAGAATACATTCTTCATGGAGATTTAGTAGAAGAGGTGTATACGGAGATTCCTCTTGGATTTGATAATGCACAAAGTCAAGGAAAGGTATGCAGATTAAAGAAAGCCTTGTACGGACTAAAACAATCCCCAAAAGCTTGGTTTGACAGATTCTGCAAAGCAATAATCTCCTTCGATTACCAACAAAGCAATGTCGATCACACCCTCTTCATATGACATCAAACGACTAAACTCACTCTTTTCATAGTTTATGTTGATGACATAGTAACGTTAGGAGATGACAAAGAGGAGATAGTCTGATTGAAGAAGTTGTTGACATATGAATTTGAGATCAAGGATCTAGGAATGTTGCAGTACTTATTGGAAATTGATGTTGCTAGATCAAAAAGAGGAATGTTTAATCTTCAAAGGAAGTATATTCTGGATCTCTTGATAGGTTGCAGACCCGCCAAATCGCCTATTGGAAGCATCATAAGTTACAAAGCGTAGTTAGAGAGTCAGTTGATAAGAAGAGAAGATATTAGAGGTTGGTTAGAAGACTCACTTATCTCTCCCACACTAGATCGGACATAGCCTATTCATTTAGCCTGGTGAGTCAGTTTATGCATGATCCTCGAGATCCTCATATTCAAGCTGTCTTTTACATTTTGCGGTATCTGAAGTCTGCTCCAAGGAAAGGTCTATCTTTTCTCCAAACATGATCACCTCCAAATAGAATCCTTACATACGCAAATTTGTTGGATCTCTAGATGACAGAAGATCTACATCCGGTTATTGTATGGTCGTAGGAGGAAACTTGGTTACTTGGAGAAGCAAGAAGAAAAGTGTAGTTGTTATATCAAGTGCGGAGGTAAAATATAGAGCTATGGCCAAGGGTTTTTGCAAACTGCTTTGGCTACAAAAGCTACTAGAGGAATTGAGACTATCTGAAAATGGAAAACTTTCCTTGTACTGTGACAATAAGGTTGCCATCAATATAGCTCATAATCCAGTCCACTATGACCGAACAAAGCATGTGGAAATTGATTGACACTTCATCAAAGAAAAAAGTTACAAGGGGTGTCTTGAGTTTGTTTCATGTGCCATCAGAAAAACAACTAGCTGATGTGTTTACCAAAGGTCTCAACAAGTGAATTTTCCATACATTGAGTTGCAAGTTGGGCATGTTCGACATCTTTGCACCAACTTGAGGGAGAGTGTTGATTAGCATGATTCAACGAGATTTGATTATATTTAGGAGATTGTTGATTAGCATGATTTCAGGAGATTTGATTATATTTAATATATTTGATTTGATTTGATTATATATATTTATTTTATTTCCTTAATTAGCACTGCTCAGGATGTAAACACACATGGAAATAGAAGAAGTCTTTTCTTGTTCTCAAAATCTACATATTGTGCTTTATAACCAGTTGCTATCAGCCTTAAATGCCTTATTTGTTCCATGCCATCATATAATACTAATGTATAATCAGCATACACAAATGTGATATTTCCATATTGTTGGTCTTGTTGCTAGGTACTTTAAAACCCCTTATCCAACCATTATGACTGGCTATTCTTTTCATTCTGCTGAACTTCATGACCAATAGGAACAGGAAAAAAGAGAAAGGATCTCTGTGAAAGGAAGAAGCACATCGGAAAAATCTTACCGTGCTGATACAAAAGAATATCCATTTGATCCATTCCCTTCCAAATCCCATGCCCTTAAGGACAGTGCAGTTGGAAATCCCAGTTCACACGGTCATATGCATTTTCTATACCAACTTGCATGGAATTCCAGGCTATTTACTTTTTAATCTGGTATCTGCACACTCATTAGCTATAAGGCAAGCACCCATGATCTGCCTCCCCTCAGTGAAATCCATCTGATGTCTATCAACCAACTTGTGCATCACCTTCAAATCTTTCAGTCAAAAGCTTACAAATGATTTTGTCAAAATTGGACTACCCTTTCCACCTCCGAGTCTTGGATACCATGATAAATGGACCTTGGGCCTAACTCAACCCCAAAAGCTAGCTTCTGAGGTGAGGATTGTCCAAGGCCATATAAGGAGACCAAGTACCTCAAATTCCACCGATGTGGGATAACTCAACACCCCCCTCACGCCCATGGCCTGCAAACTGGAGCGTGGACAACATAAAATGGGGGCCCAACATCGATAACAATAATCGGGATGGGCCTGGAACTGATACCATGTGAGAAAGCACGGGAGAAAATATTATTGCTTAATTAAAGTGTTGTACAACCCTATTTATATACAATGATTACATAATAATAGGTGTCTACTTCCCGATGTGGGACACTATACATGACTAACTACTTAACAACTATTAACTCTCTAATGATATTAAGAATATCAAAAATTGTATGGACAAAACATTGTACTTTTGGAAATTGAGTAATGACTGTATCTCTACTTCTAAGTGAAAGACCCCGAGATAGATTGATTCTAGGAGAGCTGTAATGCGATGGCATTTTCCTTAATGGACCATACTGAAGCTTCCTATTAATTGTTCAAGAAATATAGAAGAGGCGGTCATTGTATTTCTTTTATTCTTGCGAATTAAAGCATCAGCAATATGATCAATGTTAATTCAAAATGAGAAACTACCATATGTCCTAGAAATGAGCTTTTGTTGTTTCTCATTACTACACTGCAAGGAAACCTAAAGGCATGATCCTCTCCCTTGTAGGCGAGTTCTAGAGGCAGAGAGATACAATTGGGCAGCTACCAGAGGGGTCAACGAAGAAATGCTACTAGAGAATCTTCCCGAAGACGTTCAAAGAGATATACGGAGACATCTTTTTAGATTCATCAAAAAGGTGAATTCCACTGGACTATCATTTGGTTCATTTTTCTCTTTATTATTTTATTCCTCATGCTTTGTATTGATCACTTGCAGTACATATATTGTGATGGAATCATTCAGTCTAGCCAATCAAGGTTTAGATTGTGAAACATTTCAACTTCTTGTTAATCTAGTTTAACCAAATTGAACTGACAGGAAAAAAGGGGCTTCCTGGTTTGGGTTAGATTTAAGTTGTTTAGCCTTCCCCAGCATGGAAGAGATTCGTTGATTGGAAGCTTGGAACTTGTAACATCAGGGCAACTTTGTCCTTCCATCAAAGCTTGCCTTCTCAGCAAGTCTGACCTGATATGTGCTCTGAAGTCTGAACTATCTTAGGTCACTTTGAATTATGTTATGATTGTGATGATCTTTTTTTCCCAGAGAAGTAAACATTCCTTCATCAATAATAGTGACAAGCATGTACAAAATGGATATATGGCTTAACCACAACTCGTTTTTCAAATTGTCTCATCCCTCTATATGCACTGACATTATATTTTTTTACACCAAATCTATAAATTGAACATGAAAGCACCAATACTGCTTCACACCTTTCACTATAATTGTGTTGATTGTTGTCATTAATATGCTTCATCAAAAAAATTATTAGTATCACAATTATGATTTTATATTTGTCATTATGATTAAGATTGTGATAATCATTATCTGTAGCACCATTGTTATTTTTATCGTTCTTGTTCATATTATTACGATCATTGTTATTTGCATATATAAATGCATAATTGTTTGTAAATTATGTTCATCCTGAACAAATCCTCTGGTTTTCACATATCGTCTCAAGTCTGAGATATGGTGTTTTCACCGCTATTTCAACAAAATTCAAATAGATCCTTTGTCCTGCGCATTTACACGAGTCTGCGATTAATGGTGCTATTTTGGCGATCACTGTACGACCCAAGTATATTAGTATAGAAGAACCACATAACATGCAATCACATTTTATTCTTAGTAGGAAGGATGGGTAAAGGTGGTGAAGGAAGAGGGAAGGAAGATGCGTTCCTTGAGATGTGCTTTGGAAGGATAACATTGTACTGGCACAAAGAATGCTTTTGATGTGAGATCTAAGGGAGGTGATGGTGTGATGCTAGGGAGACAATGCAATGCTTTTCGGTTTTCCTTCTGTTTCTCAAGAAGAAGTTCTGCTGTCATATCTTTGAAGAGCAAAGAGAGCGAACTAGTTGATGCAATGTGGAGAGAACACAAGAACTCCAAAAACTTGGGGAATTTCAGTGATTTTACTCGTCACAAAGATTGAAAACCTTGAAGAATAGCTTAGATATGAAAGAAGAGGGAACCTGGAAATTTGGTGAATCAAGTTTGAAAAGGACTAAGAGTACTGGTGAAAACAAGCACAAAAGGACTAAGATTAATGATGAAAACGAGCACAAGAGAGGAGACTGGAGTGCTGCCTGAATATTCTTTTTGCTTAGCATCACTTCCTTTGGATCTTGGTCTCTGGACTCTGGCGGTTTAATTGGACTTGTTCTTGTTTTGACTTTTGGTATTGTTTGGTAATTGTGTATGTTCTTTGCTCACTTAAAAGAGCTTTGCAAGGTGGTTGTTTTCATATTCATATTCTTTAGCACCTGCCATGTAATCTAAGGAAAGGCTTTCAGAAAATGTATTGGATGAATCTATTATGTAGAAACCCAATTGGCCGATTCTCTGGGTGGCACATTGTGTGGGAATTGGAATAAACAGTTAGGATCAATTTTTGTTGTGAGGGAAATTGGGAACAAAAGAACACTGACCAATTAGGTAGATGCAAAAACATTTTAGAAACAAATTTAGAAGGAACAAATAGATGGCAGTTTGGGAGAATGATCAGTAGGGGTCTTTATAGCAAGTTTGGGCGTGGGTGGCTGGGGATAGGGATAAGGTATGAATGTGGTGATTGTGTGTAGATTCAAGGGTTAAGGAATGATTTTGTTATGTGCATTATGATAAAGAAATGGATCTAAGGCTTAGCTTAACATCCAAAACTAGCTTATTGTCCAAGACCACAGAATGAGACCAAATCTCCCATCCACAACTTATGTGGGAGTTCTGACACATTAAAATACACATTATTTTATCCATGCAAATTTTAATTTGTCCAATTATTAAAACAGATAATATTTGGTCTCTTCCTTCAACAACGTCATGCTACTGGTAGTAAATGGCTCTTTATACTGAACATATATTTTTGGATACTTCGGTCATGACTTTCACATTATGTTATTGATTTGCAGGTCCAGATATTTGCACTTCTCGATGAGCCCATCTTAGATGCCATCTGTGAGAGATTGAGACTGAAAACATACATTGCTGGAAGCAATGTTTTATATCGTGGTGGTTTGGTTGACAAGATGGTTTTCGTAATTCGAGGTAAGATGGAAAGTATTGGAGAAGATGGAAGTGTGGCCTCCTTGTGTGAAGGGGATGCATGTGGGGAAGAACTCCTCACATGGTGCCTTGAGCATTCTTCTATAAACAGAGGTGATTACAGATATTTAAAGATTGTCTTGTGGGTGCATTCATTTTTAGCATATATGCATTATAATGTTGGCTCTAAATTTATGGTTACTAGATAAGACAATGTTCATTGGAACAGTGAAGAAGAAAAAACTTGACAAAGCTTTTGAGGCAACTAATTACACTAGCAACAACAACAACAAAAAACCCAGTTGAGTCCCACAAGTGGGGTCTGGGGAGGGTAGTGTGTACGCAGACCTTGCCCCTACCTAGAGAAGGTACGGAGGTTGTTTCCGATAGACCCTCGACTCAAAGAAATAAGAACAACGAAGCAATAGCAACAAGCAGTAACCTGAGCTATCAAGTTATAAGAATATCGAAGCGAAAGAAACAATAACTAGTAACGGTAATCTACGACTAAGAAAATACAAGACTAACACTAATACTATTGTTATGGACAAGGAAAACGCTCGACTATCTGACCTTCTACCCTAATTCTCGTCCTCCAAACCCTCCTATAAAGGGCCATGTCCTCGGTAAGCTGAAGCATCGCCATGTCTTGCCTAGCAAGCTTACTCATCATTTCAAACAATAAAGTGAGTGATAGAGTACTGTTCCATGAGAAACACCAAATTTGCAATTAATCATTGTTGTTTGAGATATCAAATGTGGAGATGTTTTAAGATTAAAAGGAAAGTAAGTAATGGCTCACAAGCAAGGGAGAACATGGGATTGGGACTTGGAGTCTCAACTAGCTCAAATCCACCCAAGTGTCTTAATTAAACCTTACTGATCAAACATAGGTCAATGTCATTAGCCTTGGAAATCAATACCCATTAGTATTTCCCAACATCTAATAGATTCTTGATTGCCACTAATTGTTTCCCAATAAATTAGCTAGTCTAACTCGGTTAATTATCCCTAACCAAGTTGCATCAAGCACATTCCAGTTTTGGCTACAAACATGAATGGGTTATCCCTAATCTCTATCAATAGACTAGGTTCAACTAATGCCTTAATTAACCTAAAATTCTTGTTGATTACTCCAAACTCAACCCTAATTTCCTTTCCCAAGGCAAATCAAAGCAATTTGGGGGTGTCTTAGGGTTAGCTACTCCCTTTGGAATCAATATAAAGCAAGAATAATCAAATAAACAAAAGACCCACTCATCAATGAGCAAGAAGTCAATAAATACAAGGTAGAAATTAAGCTAATCAAAACCCAAATCAACAATGCCTCCCAACCTATGTTGTGCGGACTCTCAAACTGTTGCCGTACCCATGCCATAAACTTTGGAGGATCCGACACATATGCAACGACATTTTCAGAGAGTCCGAGCACCATAGCTCCCAACAAGGTTGTCAAACCCACGAAATTTATACCAAATTTATCAATATAAAACGAGGAAATAAAGAAAGGAGATAAAGGTTGCACCGAAGGGTGTGGCCTAGCGGTCAATGAAGTGGCTTAGAATCATGAGGTCTCAGGTTCAAATCCCACCAGAGGCAAAAACATTAGGTGATTTCTTCCCATATGCTAAGCCTTGCTGGACAGAGTTACCTGATATCTATTGCTGGCGGGAGGTGACAGATATCCCGTGGAATTAGTTGAGGTGCATGCAAGTTGTCTCGGACGCCATGGTTATTAAAAAAAAAAAGGAGATAAAAGTAAATAAATCTCTCTAAGTGTAGCTCTAATTCCTCATTCCATGGTGTAGAGAGGTTGAAAGTGCTCCCTCAAGCTTGCTCCTAGCAGATATTCAGAATGACCTAATACTACCTATTTATTTTAGGGCAACTTTTTACCAAATGTTCCCAAGAATGCCCTTCGGATGGCACAAGATGCTGTGGTCCGCATGATGTCTTCGAGTGTTCCGCAGAAATGGCCTGGTGACTCTGGAATTGCGACCACTGGATTCTCATCTTGACCAGTCTTGCCGACTATATTATGTGCTCCACACTTATCACCTGCAGACTGCAGTCGCCTTGTGCTCAGCTTCTCATTTTGAGTCCAGTTTCTTCACTTTTGCATCTTTTTGAGTGTCTTTTCTATCTTTTCTCCAACTTGTTTGGGACTGAGGCATAGTTGTTGTTGGTGTCGTTTTTTTCATCTTTTGGTCTCTTCCACCTTGTCAGCACATTATTTCCTGAAACCATACAAAAGTCATAAGATTTGGCAATAATTATCACTCAGAGACATGACAAGTGCAAGTAAAGTCCAGAATAAATTGGTAAAAATCCAACTTATCCGAGTCTTGCAGGACTTCTGGATATTGTCCTTCCTTATGGAACAACTCTTTTTTCTTGTTCTTATGTTGGTCTTATACTAGGACAAATGTGTAGAATATGGTGTCTATACGACATAACTATAATGCAAACGTCCCTGGATTGATGCTTTTTTTGCCTTGTGCTTGATATAAAGCCGATATACAAACTAGAAACCGCCCCCCCC
>ML383807.1:42130-58959 GCA_005239525.1 Nicotiana knightiana
GGTCTTCTTCTTCTTTTTTGTTTTATCATTTGGAAGCTTTATATCATATATGGTTCACCAAATTTTGTCTCTCTTACACCAGACTAGATAAACTGGAAATGTCAAAAGTTGGATTTTGTTGAAATTTTTGGTGTTGAGAGGATGGACATTCAGTGGTCATAAGAATGTCAGGGCCAATAAGTATGTGGTTATGTGTCTACATTTGATGGTTTTGGTTTTCAGATAAGTATTTGCTGTGAACTTTCAATCAGTCTAATCACAGAGGTGACTTCCCTTTTAATGAAGTTAAGCTTACACAATTTTTTTATTGATATAACTGAAAACCATATGAAGAGTTGTTAAAGCTTAAAACTTTTGCTGCCTTTAGTCTACCAGTGGGCTGTCTAAAACTTTGATAAGCTCCAAGTAATTTTTCCAGTCTTGGAAGAGATAAAGTTGTGAATTTGAAATACATATTGTAATGATTTCTTATCTTTTCATTTTGTCCTTGCAGATGGAAAAAAGATCAGAATTCCAGGACACAGATTGCTGAGCAACAGACTAGTTAGGTGCCTAACAAATGTTGAAGCCTTTATATTACGAGCTGCAGATCTTAAAGAAGTCACCAATCTTTTCGCAAGATTCTCGAGGAGTCCACGGGTTCAAGGTGCCATAAGGTAATTTAAATTTATAGCTACTGAATCTCCAATCCATTTATTTGTTTTGTTGAAAACACTCGATACATGGTGGTAAACAAAATAACGTGGCATTGATTTTTCATGGCTCTACCTATAGTATTAGATTTGTAAAGTAGACAAAATATGAGAAGATCACCTAGAAGGACCTCTCTGGAGATGATCATGTCAGATTTATATGTATATGTTTTCAAGCTAGGTGGTAGTTCAAGTCATCGAGCCTTTACTCAAGCTAATGTCACTAATTAAAACCCATTCCAGTTTCTTTCTGTTAGAATACCTTTGTGCATATATATGTAATTAGTCCGAGTCCCGTATGTAATAGGAGTAGGTTATATATATATTATGTGTACTTATAAATAGGGTTCATTGTATTACAAATAATAATAATAATAATAATATTTTTCTCCCGTGGATTCTCCCATGGTATCAGAGATTCGGTAAGAAAAGATCGATGTGTGTTTGTGTCATTCTAGCGACATCCGGGGAGAAAGAACTTTTCCGGTGACCTAAGTGATTGTTGGCGGCAAAGTCACTATTTATCAGTGTTGTGAACGAACCAACACCACCACAAGATCCGCTGTAGTCCCGCGACCAAACCCCAGAAAATCCCACCGGAAAAACCACATCCACGCGCCCCGACGCGCCGGGCAGACTCCAAAAATCTGGCGATATCTGTGCACGCGCCAGGCGCATGAGACCCCTTAAGCCAGATTCCGAAGAACTTCCTTTAGGGAAGCTTACTCGCACCGCCATTCTGAGTCGACCAGTGCTATTTCCGAAAAATTTCGACAACTTCGGATTTTTCCGGCAGCTACAGTATTTTTCCGGCGTGAACAGTGTTTCCAGCGAAAATAGTCATCTGTTTTTCTGCTGTGAACAGTGTTTTCCAGCTATTTCTTCCGTTTTCCCGCAGGAGTTACTGATTTCCACTATTTCAAGTTAACCCTACTACTTTTAGTCAAGATTTTGAGAAATAAATTATAGCGAAATGGGATCCAATAGTATGAATGTTTGGATGGTTTCTCTACCGGATTATATTGAGTTCCTTCAATACAAAGCATGTAAATAGACATCTTCAGGGATATCTTCTGTTGTTCAAAAAGATAGTAGCATGACTTGTGTCTCCCAATCTTCAACCTCTGAGTCTTGGGTCATTGATTCAGGTGCATCTGATCATATTTTTGGTAACAAATCTTTTTCACTAGTATTTCATATTCTCAATCTCTTCCAACAGTCACAATAGCCAATGGGTCTTAAACCATGGCAACTGCAATAGGTCAAGCAAGCCCACGTCCTTCCTTACTTTTAGATTCAGTTCTTTATGTTCCCAATAATCCTTTTAATCTCATAGTTGTTAGTTGCTTGGCCAAATCATTTAAATGCGCTGTTTTATTTCTTGATGACCTTGTTTTTATACAGGAACGAAGTACGGAGCAGATCATTGGTACCGGGTGTGAATCAGATGGACTTTATTACCTTATCCTTGCAAAATTACACAGACTCACGTCTTGTCTTCTTTCAATAACTTGTCTTGTTACTGATTCACCAGATTTATTACATAAACGGTTGGGACAACCCAGTTTATCAAAATTTCAGAAAATGGTACCTGGTTTATCTCACTTGTCCACTCTAGAGTATGAGTTATATCAGCTCAGTAAGCATACCCGCTCCCATTTTCCTCGGCGTCTTGATAATCGAGCAGAGTCACCTTTCACTTTAGTCCATTCAGATGTTTGGGGTCCTAGTCGGGTCAGTTCTACCTTGGGATTCCGCTACTTTGTCAGTTCCATTGATGATTATTCCAAATCGATCTGAGTTGTCTTCTATTTTTCAGACCTTCCACGCTAAATTCAAAATCAATTTGGGGTTTCTGTTCGCACATTTCGTAGTGATAATGCCCTAGAGTATTTGTCTTCCCCATTTCAGCAGTTTATGAACTCTCATGGGGAATATTTATCAAACATTTTGTCCGTACATATCTTAACAAAATGGGGTAGCTGAAAGAAAGAATAGACATCTTATTGAAACTGCCCGTACCCTACTCATACAATCTTATGTTCCGTTGCATTTTTGGGGGGATGCAATTCTTACATCTTGCTATCTCATTAATTGTATGCCATCTTCAACTATTCAGGATCAAGTTCCATTTAAATGTGAGTGGCACTTGGGAGCTTGTTCCTCTTTCAGGTAAATCGACCTTTGGTTGTCGCTGGGTGTATGCAGTCAAGGTTGGTCCAGATGGCCAGTTGGTTAACTTAAGGCTCGTCTTGTTGTCAAAGGGGATACTCAAGACATTTGGGCTCGATTACAATACTTCCTCTCCCGTGGCTAAAATAGCATCAGTCCGCCTTTTTCTATCCATGATTGTTGTTGGCCATTAGTCTCTCTATCAGTTAGACATTAAGAATGCTTTTCTTCACGGTGACCTTGAGGAAGAGGTTTATATGGAGCAACCACCTGGCTTTGTTGCTCATAGGGAGTTTAGTGATCTTGTGTGTCGGTTGCGTCGGTCCCTCTATAGTCTGAAGCAGTCTCCTCGAGCTTGGTTTGGTAAGTTCAGCACAGTTATTCAGGAGTTTGGCATGGCTCGTGGTGAAGCTGATCACTCTCTGTTTTATCGACATTCTGCTTCAAATCTCAGGATTTATCTTGTAGTTTATGTTGATAATATTGTTATCACAGGCAATGATCAGGATGGTATAACTAAGTTGAAGCAACATCTCTTTCAGCACTTTCAGACTAAGGATCTGGGCAAATTAAAGTATTTTTTGGGTTTGAGGTCGCTAAGTCTAGCTCAGATATTGTTATCTCACAACGGAAGTATGCCTTAGACATTCTTGAGGAGACTATATAAAATCAGCTGCAGGCAAAGGACTATTGTTTGAGGATCGAGGCTATGAGCATATCGTTGGATACTCAGATGTTGATTGGTTAGGATCACCTTCTTATAGACTTTCTATGTCTTGATATTGTGTTTTAGTTGGAGGTAACTTGGTGTCTTGGAAGAGCAAGAAACAGAATGTCTTTGCTAGGTCTAGTAGAAGCAGAATATCGAGCAATGACTATAGCAACATGTGAGCTAGTTTGGATCAAACAGTTGTTCAAGGAGTTGAAATTTGGTGAGATCAGCCAAATGGAACTTGTGTGTGATAATCAAACTGCCCTTCATATTGCATCGAATCAAACATATTGAGATTGACTGTCACTTCGTCAGAGAAAAGATACTCTCGGAAGATATTACTACAAAGTTTGTGAAGTCGAATGATCAACTTGCAGATATTTTCATCAAGTCCCTCACCGGTCCTCGTATTAGTTATATATGTAACAAGCTCGGTACATATGATTTGTATGCACCACCGTATGTAATAGGAGAGTGTGTGTGTGTGTGTGTGTATATATATATATATATATATATATATATATATATATATATATATATATATATATTGTGTGTACTTATAAATAGGGTTTATTGTATTACAATTAACAATAATAATAATATTTTTCTCCAGCACTTTCTACTTTCATTCCTGACCACCAGCAAAACCATAATCTTTATCATTCTGCAGAACTAGAACAACGACACTTAGTCTAGTATACTTGTATTCTCTCTAACTGATAAAGAAATGGACGTTGGGACTAACTCAACCCCAAAAGCTAGCTCATGAGGTGAGAATTGGCCAAGCCATATAAAGAGACCAATTCCCCCATCCCTTAGCTGATGTGGGAGACTCAACACCAACTGGAGGAAGTTATCATCTTATTTGTTCAAAAATTTATGGAATGCCATGTTGTCTTTTTAAGCTATCCTATACTTCTGTCCCTCTTCTTCCTCATAACAGAATGCCCTGTTTCCCTTGTTTCTTGTCTCTTTGTTTCTGCTCTGCATTTCCCTTTTCTGACACATCATAGGCTTGAAGCATTACCTTGTGGAAGTTTTTTGCTCTCTTCTGTGTTCATATTTTGCTTTGAGGGATTTTTTTTTTTGGTGGTTGTTGTGTGGGGGGGAGAGAGGGGCAGTGGCTGGACTTGGATGTAAAGATTTAAATTGGAGGAAGAAAAT
Organism: Nicotiana knightiana; assembly: GCA_005239525.1. Lineage (NCBI taxonomy): Eukaryota > Viridiplantae > Streptophyta > Magnoliopsida > Solanales > Solanaceae > Nicotiana > Nicotiana knightiana. Next base: position 46,871 of record ML383807.1, read on the forward strand.
TTATGATGCTATTCTCTATATTTGTTTTCTTGTTGTTTGATGCTCTATCTTTTTTCCCATCTTTCAGCTTGGACACTATTTTATAAAAAGCTGATAGTCTTTATAGTAGCATGTAAAATATGTAAAGAAACCATATTTCAGGTATAAATCTCCATATGGGCAGCGGCCAGTACAAGTTGCCTGGAGATGCAAGAAGAAACGTCAAAGCCGAGCAGACTCTTCCAGCCCCCGACACTAATATATCAATCTTAAACTACCTTATTATAATTCATTAGTTCTTCTGAATACATTTTAAAATATTTACAAATTGTTTCTGTATATCTATTTCTACGTTTTGTATGTAATATATAGTAGTTGTAATCAGAATTGGACGGAAACTTTGTATTGTAATAACCAATATATTAACCCCAGACCAACGGTTTATAATGTTAAAAAAATATGTTTTTGATGAAAAAAATAATACTAGTATAATCTGTTTTCTTCAGTGGCTATATAGATGTGTGCGTGTGTCAAGATGGATGATGAGATGTAATACTGTGCTTTATGCACCACATTGTTGAAACGGTTTACACTTGATGAATGAACAAATTGCAGACTAGAGAGCTATATAGAAGTTCGAATATCTTCAGGAACATATTGAATATTTGAAGTACAACACTTGCCCAGCTCATCTATATGCCGCATCAATATCACCTCCAGCTGCGCAACAAATCATTTCCTCTATTAAGGTTACTTAGTGAAGATCTAGTAGAGGTCAGAAACTTTGACTGTCAAAATTTACTCCTATTTTGCACTTTGTTATAATTGTAATGGCATCTGAACACCGGGGTAGTAAAAAGTTGTGTACTGATCATTAGAGCAACTTTGTTGTTTTTATTTAGGGGCTCAGAAACTAGCATGCATACGCGACAATAGCAATATTTTACATCAGAAGTATGCATAAGATGGGTTTTGAGGTCCTGGGGGACAATGATTCCCCATTGATTCACATCATGCTCTACTATCCTGCAAAAACACCTACTTTCTTCTCTTATCAATTATCATTGCAGGCTCATACTTTTACAGATTGGTTAGCGTTAAATTTACAACTTTCCTTCTTATCTTGGAATTTACTTCCTTTACTGTTATTTTAGGTGGCCAAAGGGACGGTTGTGTTTCCAGCAACCCTTTTACTTTTGGCCAGAGCACTCATAACTCAAATCACGGGAAGATCTTTGATAAAGCACTGGAGGTTAGAGCTTGCGCTTAAATTTCTTCTGTCATTTCTGATGAGGAAATTCTCTTGTATTTTCTACCCTCATTTTTATTGGCACTAATCACGGGTTCGACCGTGGAAACAGCCTTTTGCAGAAATGCACGGTAAGATTGCCTACAATAGACTCTTGTGGTCCAGCCTTTCCCGGATCCCGTGTATAGCGGGAGCTTAGTACACCGGGCTGCCCTTTATTTGTCGGCGCGCTCCGGATAACCTTTTGCATAACCATAGTGCAATGAGTTACCCCTCGTCACTTGCACTTTAGTGTTGACAGTTTTAAACTAAAGCATGGCTTACAAGTTAGTACTAACTGAGGATGAATCCTTTGTAGGAGTATTTTCATAATTTTAAATAGCCATGGTGTTTTTATTTTACAAGTGTCATATTTATTTTCAAGTGGCTTCTTGCATAAAGCCTTATGGCCAAATATTCTTAGATAATTGGTACATGACAAGAGTTTTTACATATGTCATTGATTTAAAAGATTGTTTGACAAATGGTCTTGCTAAGCCAAGTGTTATTTTGCATAAAATGTGCTGTCATCTTGCATGAAAGAAAATTGACAAGTAAGTAAGACACTTGTCATGAAACTAAACTCATTTTCATGCTATAAATAGGATGGTCATTAGTCATCATATTAACTCAATTCTTAACCAAGAATTCATCTTTAGCTAATCATTACTTTCTTCCTACAATCATACTTATACCTATTATTGTTATTATTTCTTCTCTCCAATTTCTGAACCTGCTGGATTTATTATTTAATTTTGTTGATTCCTATATCCTCTAAATAAATAGAGATGGGCTTGTTTAATCTTGGGGAAACATTTTACATTGCTGAAATAGTTTTTTAGGACAGTGGCCGGCACGACTCAAGCCAATTCGTGTATTTCTACTCACAAATATTATTGTAGTATTATTATCGTTATTTTATGGTGTCATTTTCTTGCAATCTAAGAAACTATGGCAAGTAATACTATTACGAAATTTTTTTATAGTGCTACCAATTTTGATGTTGTCTCTGTTAGATAGTTATGTGTAAATAGTACTAGTTCCATATATAGTAGGAGTAAAATATGTTCTAGTCTCATATGTAGTAGGAATAGAATATGTCATAGTCCTATATGTAGTAGGAGTAAAATATGTATTATATATATGGCTCATTGTATCATTGTTAATAAATAGATTTTTCTCCCATGCTTTCTCACATGGTATCAAAGCTTTAGTGAGAAAATTATCGTTGTACGTCATTCCAGCAACATTCGGGAAGAAAGATCTCATCGCCGTGCAATTTTTTGACAACTTCGTCTTGTTCCCAGGGTTATCACTACTACAGTGGTACTGCGCAAATACCAGCACCGCCATCAGATCCAAAACCCTTGTGCGACCAAACCCCAGAAATTCCAGTCCCATCTGAACAGAAAAGTAATCACCGTGCATTTTTGTGGTTGACTACTCAAGATTAATTTGCGTTATCTCCTCATCGGTAAGTGTTGTGCGAAAATCATCACTACCATCTTGTTAGGAAAAGTCAGCCGACAAAACTTCAATCTATCCTCTGGCAGAAAGTCACGCCTCCACATGCTGCCAAAATTAGGGTTCCAATGAACCATAATAACTTTTCTGACGATGCGAGCGATTCCAGCCACTTTTTGACAAAACTTCTTAGGACAACTTACTCGTCCAGTGATTCCGAGTCTACCCATATAAATTACATCAAATTATGATAATTTAATTTTTTTCGGCGTGAACAGTGCACTTTTTCTAGTGTAAACAGTGATATCCTGATGTGAGCAGTAATTTCCAAAAACTTTTCTGGTGGTGTTTTAGAACCTATTTTGTAGTGTGGAATTCGGCTTAGTCTCACTATTTTTAAATTTTTCCGGCGACCTTTCGGCCAACTTCTGTTTATCAGCAACCACCTGGGTTTGTTGCTCAGGGGGAGTCTAGTGGCCTTGTATGTTGAATGATCAGCTTGTAGATATTTTCACTAAGTCCCTCACTGGTCTTCGTATTAGTTACATATGTAACAAGCTCGGTATATATGATTTGTTATGCACCAGCTTGAGGGTGAGTGTTAGATAGTTATGTGTAAATAGTCCTAGTTCCATATGTAGTAGGAGTAAAATATGTCCTAGTCTCATATGTAGTAAGAGTAGAATACATATTATATATAGGGCTCATTGTATCATTGTTAATAAATAGATTTTTCTCCTGTGCTTTCTCATAGTCTCCGCTGCTACTGTTCCAGTTGTCCTGTCAAATATCCACGGTGTTGCAAATACGTTATTGCATCCACAACTTTGTCAGACACTAATGTCAAAACACAGGTATGTGGATAGACATGGTTACATATACATGCTAATATTATAACCTTCAAGAAAAATGCACCTCAATGTAAGAGAAGAGTTGGGATAAATGATAATCTCGCTAAGTCAAAATTAAATTTGATTAAAGTGAATAATATAATTGTTGCGGTCATTATCCAAATAAATAATGTGCCAATGTGAGAAAGTTGGTGATAGACTCTGATGCTACTAGACACATTTGTGCAGACACGCAAGTTGAGGAAGGAGAAGAAACTATTTATCTTGGTGACTCAAGAACAATTTGTGTTCTTGGGAAAGGGAATTTTTTTCTCAAACTCACATCTGGTAAAACTCTAGCATTGAGTAATGTATTGCATGTTCCTAATATCCAAACCAATTCGGTTTCTGTGGGGTTATTAGAAAAAGTTGGAGTGAAGGTTTTCTTTGAAAATAATGAGGTTTAACTGACCAAAAATAATATTTTTGTGAGCAATGGATATTGTAATCATGGTTTATTTGTGCTTAATGTTTCTGATACTAGATATGAAAATACATCTTCTTTTGTTTACATGGTTGAGTCTATTTCTCTATGGCACGCTCGATTAGGACATGTTAATATTGCAAATACAAGAAAAATACAGTCAGTAGAATTAATATCTTGTTTAGACTCAAATAATATTGACAAGTGTGAAACATGTGCTGAAGCTAAAAGTACTAGAAAGACTTATTTTTCTATAAATAGAGAAACTGAATTATTATCCTTGATTTACATTGATTTAGGCGATATAAAGCAGACTATGACTAGAGGTGGAAAAAGATATTATGTGACATTTATTGATGATTTTTCTAGATTTTTACTAAGTTGTATTTGCTTAGAAATAAAGATAATGTTTTTAATGATTTTATTTCTTATAAAATTGAAGTTGAAAATCAACTTAGTAAAAAATTCAAGAGAATTAGATCTTATAGAGGTGGAGAATATTTATCTTTAAATATTTTTTTTGAAAAGAATTGAATTATTCATGAAGTAACTCCGCCTTATTCACCTGAGTCAAATGGAGTAGCTGAAAGGAAAAAAGAACATTGAAAGAGATGATGAACTCTATGTTAGTTAGTTCTAATGCCCCTGATAATTTGTGGGGTGAAGCTATTTTATCTGCATGTCACTTACAAAATAGAATACCACATAAAAGAACTAGCAAAACTCCGTATGAATTGTGGAAGGGTTACAAACCTAACTTGAAATATTTAAAAGTGTGGGGGTGCATTGCTAATGTCCTTTTTCCTGAACCTATAAGAGATAAATATGTTCTAAAACTGTTGATTGCATGCTTATTAGATATGCTGGATATAGTATTGCATATAGATTTCTTGTTTTAAAAAGTGATGTGCTTGATTGCAATACTATAATTGAGACAAAGAATGCAGAGTTCTTTGAATATATTTTTCTGATAAAAATTCCCATACACATATTGAAACAAATAATGAAATTATCTCTAACGAGGAATTGCGAAGGAGCAAAAGGCCTAGAAATTTTTTTTTGTGGGAATGATTTTTAAACTTTTCTTGTTAATAATGAACCATCAAATTATTTTGAAGTTATATCTTCTTCAAAAGCTAGTTATTGAAAAGAGGCAATAATAGTTGAAATTGATTCTATCATGAAAAATAATACATGAATTTTAACAGATTTACCTCCTGGTGCAAAGCCTATTGGTTGTAAATGGATTTCAAAAAAAAATAAAATTTAATCCTGATGGATCTTTAGATAAATATAAAGCTCAGTTCGTAGCAAAAGAATTTTCTCAAAAATAAAATATTGATTATTTTGATGCATTTGCACCAGTAACTAGAATTTCTTTTGTTCGAGTTTTAGTTGCTTTAGCTTCATTCCATAAGCTTTTTATCCATCAAATGAATGTCAAAACACCATTTTTTATGTTTCAACCAAAAAGTTGTGTCATTTCTGGACAAGAAAATAAAGTTTGTAAATTAATTAAATCTCTTTACGGCCTTAAACAAGCTCCTAAGCAGTGATATGAGAAATTTGAACAAGTCTTACTAAAAGACAATTTTTCTTCAATGGAGGTGGATAAATGTGTTTAAACTAAACTGGTAGACAATAATATGTGATAATATATTTGTATGTTGATGACATGCTTATATTTGGTACAAGTTTAATATTGTGCAAAGTACTAAATTATTTTTGTCAGCTAATTTTGATATGAAAGATCTGGGTGAAGTAAATATGATATTGGGAGTTAAAGTTATAAGGAGTGAAGGTGGCATAATATTGTCACAAGAACATTATGTTGAGAGACTTCTTAAGACGTTTGAATATTTTAATGTCACGCCAGTGAGCGCTCCTTTTGATGCTAACTCTCTATTGAAAAAGATTAATGGTGACTCAGTAGTCCAAATATGCTCAGATTATTGGGAGTCTGATGCATTTAATGAATTTTACAAGGCCTGATATAGTCTATGTTGTGTGTAGACTGAGTAGATATATTCATAATCTCAACAGAGAGCATTGGTCTGCATTAACTAGACTAATGAAATATTTGAGAGGAACCATGAATTATGGTATCCTATATAGTGGATTTCCTTCTACCTTAGAAGGGTACAATGACGCAAACTGGATCTCTGATTCAGATTAGACAAAATTTACTAGTGATTATGTATTCACCCTTGGTGGTGGTGCAATATCGTGAAAATCAGCTAAACAGGCGATCATTGCTAGATCGATTATGGAATCAGAGTTTGTAGCTTTGGAGTTAGCTGGCTTTGAGGCTGAGTGGCTAAGAAACTTCTTAGCTAATATCCCTTTAATAAGAACGTATTGCCTCACGTGTCTATACACTGTGATTGCCAAGAAACAATAGCTAGCAAAGAATAAATCTTATAATTGTAAAAGTAGACATATGAAATTGAGACATGATGTCATAAAACAACTGTTGAGAGATGGAATAATTTTCATTGACTGTGTGAAGTCAGAGATAAATTTGGTCGATCCTCTGACTAAAGCTGTGGGAAGAAAATTAATTCTTCAAACCTCAAATGAGATGAGGTTAAGTCCGACATGTTGTCAATAGAGATGGTAATCCAACCTATGTGATTGGAGATCCCATTAAGTAATGTTAGATAATTATGTACATAATATGAATTAGTCCTAATCCCACATAGAATAGGAGTATACTATGTATTGTATAAATAAGGCTCATTTTATTATAGTTAAAGAGAATATCAATAATAGATTTTTCTACCGTGCATCCTCACATGGTATCAGAGAAATCGTGAAGAGATTTATCGTTGTGCATAAATTTCAGCAACTTCGAGAAGAAAACATCAGTCGACTGAAAGTCTTTTTTCGGCAAACACAGGTCTGTCGCAAGTAAAAAGTCACTTTTCGTCAATCTTGTGCAAAAACCAACACCACCACGAAGTTGATCGGCCTCTGGCGACCAACCTTAACAAAATCTTTGTCAGGAGAACCTCCACGCGCTGCCACGTGAAAATTTTCTAGCGAAGTTCCGCCTCACGCACCGGCGCGTGGGAAATCTTCCGACCTTTTTTTGGTGATGACTCTTCAGGATAGATTATTCCACTTGAAATTTCGAGCCTACCTATCCAATTTAAATCAAATTCCGATCACTTTCATATTTTTCCGGCGTGAACAGTGAGTTTTCCGGCAAGAACAGTAAATCCAGGAAAAATTGTGCTTTTTCTGGCACAATATTATAATGACATTCATATCAGAAGCCTTTAACTCGCAATCCGTTGGATCCAATGCATTAAATTTAATCCAGATGGTTTCTTTACCGGATTATATTGAGTTCCTTCAGTACAAAGCATATAAACAGACATCTTCAGGGATAGCTTCCGTTGTTCAAACAGATAGTAGCTTCACTTGTATCTCCCAATCTTCAACCTCTAAGTCTTGGGTCACTGATTCAGGTGCATCTGATCATATTTCTGGTAACAAATCTTTTTTCATTAGTATTTCGTATTCTCAATCTCTTCCAATAGTCACAATGGACAATGGGTCTCAAACCATGGCAACTGCAATAGGTCAAGAAATCTCACTTCCTTCCTTACCTTTAGATTCAGTTCTTTATGTTCCCAATAGTCCTTTTAATCTCATAGTTGTTAGTCGCTTAGCCAAATCACTTAAATGCGTTATTTTATTTCTTGATGACCTTGTTTTTATACAGGAACGCAGTACGGGACAGATCATTGGTACCAGGCGTGAATCAAATGGACTTTATTACCCTATACTTGCAAAATCACATGGACTCATATCTTGTCTTCCTTCAATAACTTATTTTGTTACCGCTTCACCAGATTTATTACATAAACAGTTGGGACATCCCAGTTTCTCAAAACTTCATAATATAGTACCTGGTTTATCTCACTTGTCCACTTTAGAGTGTGAGTCGTGTCAGCTCGATAAGCATATCCGCTCCCATTCTCCTCGGCGTCTTGATAATCGAGCAGAGTCACCTTTCACTTTAGTCCATTCCGATGTTTGGGGTCCTAGTTGAGTCAGTTCTACCTTAGGATTCCGCTACTTTATCAGTTTCATTGATGATTATTCCAAGTGCACTTGGATATTTTTTATGAAAAATCGGTCTGAATTGTTTTCTATTTTCCAGACCTTCCACGCTGAAATTCAAAATCAATTTGGGGTCTATATCCGCACATTTCGTAGTGATAATGCCTTATAGTATTTGTCTTCCCCATTTCAGCAGTTTATGAACTCTCATGGGATTATTCATCAAACAACTTATCCATACACATCCCAACAAAATGGGGTAGCTGAAAGAAAGAATAGACATCATTATTGAAATTGCATGTACCCTACTCATATAATCTCATGTTCCATTGAACTTTTGGGGGAATGCAGTTCTTACATCTTGCTATCTTATTAATCGTATGTCATCTTCGGCTATCCAGAATCAAGTTCCATTCTTTGTCTTTTTTCCCCACTTACCTTTGTTCTCTCTTTCACCCCGTGTATTTGAGAGCACGTGTTTTGTTCATAACCTTACTCCAGGAAAAGATAAGTTAGCTCCTCGTGCTTTTAAGTGTGTTTTTGGGTTACTCGAGAACGCAAAAAGGATATCGATGTTATTCTCCTGACCTCAGGCGGTACCTTATGTCTCCTGTATTACCTTCTTTGAAACTCAATCATACTTCAAAAGTGCAGGTAATCACTTAGATATATCTGAGGTGCTACAAGTCCCATCTTTTGGCGATTTAGTTACTATCTCCCATTCATCTTCACCTACAGCTCCAGCTCCAGCTCCACCACCTATAGCTCCATCTTCACCACCTATAGCTCCAGTTCCACCACCTATAGCTCTAGTTCCACCATCTAGTCCAGTTCAACCTTCTGCAGCTTCACCACTCCCGACTTATCATAGTCGTCGGCGCCCAGTATCAGGCCCAACTGAGTCACGTCCTGCACCTGATCCTGCAAATACTTCGTACTTGTCTCCTCTTAGTCAACTGATTGCACTCCGAAAAAGGTATATGAACCACACTTAATCCTAATCCCCATTATGTCAGTTTAAATTACCATCGATTTTCATTACCCTATTGTGTATTTGTATTATCTTTTTCCTCTATTTCCATCCTTAAGTCTACGGTGAGGCACTGTCTCATCCAGGGTGGAGACATGCTATGATTGACGAGATGTCTGCTTTACATACGATTGGTACTTGGGAGCTTGTTCCTCTTCCTTCGGGTAAATCGACTGTTGGTTGTCATTGGGTGTATGCAGTCAAAGTTGGTCCAGATGGACAGGTTGATCGACTTAAGGCTCGTCTTGTTGCCAAAGGGTATACTCAGATATTATGGATTGATTACAGAGAAACTTTCTCTCCCGTGGCTAAAATAACATTAGTTCGCCTTTCTATCCATGGCTACTATTCGCCATTGGCCTCTCTATCAGTTGGACATTAAGAATGTTTTTCTTCACGGTGACCTTGAGGATGAGGTTTATATGGAGCAACCACCTGGTTTTGTAGCTTAGAGGGAGTCTAGTGGCCTTGTATGTTGGTTGCGTCGGTCCCTCTATGGTTTAAAGCAGTCTCCTCGAGACTGGTTTTGTAAGTTCAGCACAGTTATTCAGGAGTTCGGCATGACTTGTAGTGAAGCTGATCACTCTATGTTTTATCAGCATTCTGCTTCAAATCTCAGTATTTATCTGGTGGTTTATGTTGTTGATATTGTTATTATTGGCAATGATCATGATGGTATTACTAAGTTGAAGCAACATCTCTTTCAGCACTTTCAGACTAAGGATCTAGGCAGATTAATGTATTTTCTAGGTATTGAGGTCGCTCAGTCTAACTCAGGTATTGTAATCTCACAAAGGAAGTATGCCTTAGACAATCTTGAGGAGACAGGAATGACAGCTGTAGACACTCCTATGGATCCGAATTCTAAACTTCTACCAGGACAAGGGATCCGCTTAGCGATCCTGCAAGATATAGGCGGTTGGTTGGTAAATTAAATTACCTCACAGTGACTAGACTTGACATTTTCTTTCTTGTGAGTGTGGTAAGTCAGTTCCTGGATTCTCCCTGTGATAGTCATTGGGATGCAGTTGTCCGCATTCTTCGATATATAAAATCAGCTCCAGGCAAAGGATTATTGTTTGAAGATCGAGGCCATGAGAAAATTGTTGGGTACTCAGATGATGACTGGGCAGGATCACCCTATGATAGACGTTCTACGTCTGCATATTGTGTTTTAGTAGGAGGTAATTTGGTGTCTTGGAAGAGTAAGAAACAAAATGTTGTTGCTCGGTCTAGTGTAGAAGTAAAATATCGAGCAATGGTTGTGGCAACATGTGAGCTAATTTGGATCAAACATTTGCTTAATGAGTTGAAATTTGGTGAGATTGGCAAGATGTAACTTGTGTGTGATAATCAAGTTGCCCTTCATATTGCATCAAATTCGGTGTTCCGGGAGAGAACTAACACATTGAGATTGACTGTCATTTTGTCAGAGAAAAGATACTCTCAAGAGATATTGCTACAAAGCTTGTGAAGTCGAATGATCAGCTTGTAGACATTTTCACCAAGTCCCTCACTAGTCCTCGTATTAATTAATATGTAACAAGCTCGGTACATATAATTTGGATGCACCAGCTTGAGGGGGAGTGTTAAACAGTTATATAGTTAATATGTATTTAGTCTGAGTCCCATATTGAGTAGGAGTAGGATCTGTATTGTATAAATATGTCTCATTGTATTATAATTAAAGAGAATATCAATAATACATTTTTCTCCCGTGCATTCTCACAAGTAGGTTCATATGGGTAATAACAAGTTGATATTGGCACTGAAGAACTAAAAGAGTGCTTGACTGCTGCTAATTAAGAGGCTCAGTTATAACTCTTAATGAAATTCATAGTCCTTATGGATGGTGTATTTAAAAGCAGTATGCACTTGATGAATTCACCTATATGGGAGGGGAGTGGCCCGCTCCTATGATAGTTTGGCCTAGTCTCTAGAGCTCTCATGAATAACCAGGCACGCGCATGACCTATTGGGCGCAAAACCGCGTTGAACAACAAAATTACCAGGGATCAAAATGTGATTATAAAATCTCTGACTTACAATAAGAATTATTGGTTCATAGAAATATTATATTTCACCAGTAATTCTATAAGTTAAATTTTATTGGTCTAAGTTTGGTTCATAGTCGAGAAGACAGCAACCCCATTACATTTGGACCATGCAAATCCATCAAGTCAATTCTTCCATTCATTTATCCTTCTCCTATAAATTTTGAAAATATGTGCGGACGTGGGAGTATTTTCAAATTTTAAATAGCCATGGGTCTTTTTATTTTACAAGTGTCATATCTATCTCCAAGTGGCTTCTTGCATAAAACTTTGTAACCAAATACTCTTAGATAATTGGTACATGCATGACAAGAGTTTACATGTGGCATTAATTTAAAAGATTGTTTGACAAATGGCTTTGCTAAGCCAGATGTTATTTTGCATGAGATGTGTTGTCATCTTGCATGAAAGAAAATTGACAGGTTCTCTTATCGTGAAACTAAACTCATTTTCATGCTATAAATAGGATGATTATTAGCCATCATATTAACTCAATTCTTAACCAAGAATTCATCTTTAGCTAATCATTACTTTCTTCCTACAATCATTACCTATTATTGTTATTATTTCTTCTCTCCAATTTTTTGAACCTGCTGGATTTATTATTTAATTTTGTTGATTAATGTGTTCTCTAAATAAATAGAGATGAGCTCGTTTAATCCTGGGGAAATATTTCACATTGCTGAAATAGTTTCTTATGACAGTGCCCGGCACGACTCAAGCCAATTCGTGTATTTCCGCTCCCAAATATTATTGTAATATTATTGTCGTTATTTTCTGGTGTCATTTCCTCTTGTAAAAGGAGCTGCTAGGTTTGAGCTACGGCGTGTCACCTCACCCTTCACATATTCTCCATTTTTTTGGTTTGGAAGAGGGGGTTTGAGGGGGG
>ML383812.1:0-13294 GCA_005239525.1 Nicotiana knightiana
TATATATATATATATATATATATATATATATATATGTGTGTGTGTGTGTATGTGTGTGTGTGTATAATATCGAATATACATTATACACTATATTCAATATATATATATACACACACACACACACACTCACTCACCCCTTATATATATCATTAAGTATTAAATATTGTTTATTTAAAAGCTATTTGTATAAAGGTTGACGAAACCAACCGACTTCGGTCGGTAATTTCATTAAATTTATTTTTAATAATTTTAAAATTGTGTTTTTGACCGAACTCGGTCGAAAAAATTTAATTAAATCTTATTCCGGCTGGTAAATTATATATAATTTTTGTTATATTAAAAACCAATTGCCTTGGGCGGGAAAGCATAATTTTAAATATACCGACCGAAATCGGTCGATATATTTGAAATTTTTTTATTAAAAATTATTTTTGTAGATAATATACAAGTATGATCAGGTCTTGGTAAAAAATTGACCAATTTCCGACCGAAATCGGTCGGAATTCTTATATATTTGTTGTGGGACCACTATTTCCGTTGTCAGAAATATTTTCTTTGACTTTTGCGACCAATTAACTTATTTTCCGACCGATTTCGGTCGATATTGTTTGAACGGGTTTTGCCTGTTTTCTAGTAGTGTCTAGTATGGTTGAAAGTGCCATTATAGGCAGTACCACAGAGAATCCCTTCCTAATACAAGAGTTGCAACTTGCATAAGTCAACAAAGTATTGCATTATTGTCATGCAATATTAAAGTTGTGGGAGTACCACAATGCTATACGGATTATCAAATGTAAGAAAATGAGGCATGCAATATTTGCACAGGCATATTATTGTACAAAATCTTCCATCACATGTGCATTAAGGAATTACTTAACAAGCAGAGCTAATGAATAACGATACTTCTATCTCGTTCATAACATTCCTATTCCACTTCATGTTATGCCTTAGAGAAAAAATTGCAGAACACACTTAGTCAATTCAATGACTTGCTGTTCAGAGGTTGAACAACAAAAGGCTCCAGAAATTCCATTTACAGCGTGCAGCACAACTTTGAATCAATAGAAGCCAAACATATGCAAAACGCTTGATAACCTGTCAATGGATACCTGTATACCAGCATAAATATTCTCAAGTTATTAGCATTACTTGATTGCTCGTCGAGATACTTTTTCCAGCTGTTGAATTGAACTAGATCGAGTATACCTGTAGTCCATCACATACTTAGCTTTCCCCACTCTACCAAGTTGTAGAATCGTCTGCCTTCCGTTCTTCTAGTAACAATCATAAAACAAACAGTTAAAGGCATAAATAAACAACTATCAAGTATTAGTGTTTGCTGGAAGTTTAAAATTTCTGTATATTTTTCTATCGTTAAGGTTCTTTAATGAACTCAGTACCTCCATAGTCAGCTGAAAGTTCTTAACTGAGCTCTGAATTCTGAGTCCTGCTCTTCCTCTATCTCTAAAATCTAACTCGTACTGTCTTGACACCTACATGTAACAAATAATTGCATATGAGATGCTAAAACGAGGAGTGAACTCATAAATTTCAAACGGATATTGCCAACTAATGTACCTTATTGTAGTGAGGAATCTTTGAAAACAGCTGATTCACTTTGTTCATATGCTCCTCCCAGTCTGTGGGTAGTCCGTTGATGTGCTGTATATGGAGCAGCAAATTAGCTCATTCAGACTAATAAATATTTTTTGTTGTGTCCCGTTATCTTTTTTGGCAACAGTCCTCACCTGAGTTGTACTCTTCAACTGCATTGACTGGTGTTTTGGTATGCATGCTTTCATCTTTCGGTAGCTCCCAGTCCAGGTTGCGATGGTAGACATGAATCTGTGGACAACAAGGGAGAAAACCTTAAGATACTGTTATCGCTATGGTCTGAGTGCCACTTTCTGGAATATTGTGGCAATTTTGTGTACTACAGATACAAAACTTACGTTACAACGCCCAGCAATTTTGACTGTTTGGTTGCAGAATTGGGACGGCCCTGAAATAAATTGGTTAAGCAGCAGCAGAAAGAGTTAGATAGCATGTGCCTGTCCTTGGAATGATTCCATTAAACCCCGGGTTTCTTATCTCATAATCTCATGTAAGTGTAGAAAGGAAATTTACCTGATCCCATATGTGGTATTTTGAACCCAGTAGATTAGCAGTTACATGTCCAATCAAACTGTCCTCTGATTTTCCCCATAACGCCTTTGTATTTTGAGCAACTACAAACTCAGATTTTCCACCACGCCTTCTGTAATGCGCAATGGCAAGTTTCCGATTCTGACGTCCATGGCCCTCCTTCAGTTATTAAATAAGTCACAGGAAATAGATATCACGAGAAAAAACAAGCAAAATATAAATTGCATGTTGAAATTTGGACCAGCTTTCAGGAGTGGAAGAAAGAAGCTATCAGACAAAAATACTAGCATTGGGTGATCTATACACATTTGCACTTGCCTTTGATAAAAAGAAAGGCTAAGACATGAACTGATGGTGTCGATTCCTTAGTCAGGTTGATTCATAGCAGTTGCGAACAATTGTATGATGACTCCGTTAGAAAGCATTAAAAAACACAAATGTTGAAGGATGGATGTCAACCAGCTAAGAGAGGATGGCACTAACAAAATTTTTCAAGGATATCGATAAGAGAAATCACCATCGAAATAAGTCCATCAAAAAATGTAACTTCACAAATAAGAATTTTCAGGTCAAGCACAAGAGTACATTATGTGAACAAGATTTTCATGCTTGCAATGACTTGTAGAAATTCAAGATCTGCCTGATGCTCACAGATAGAAAGAGAAGAGAAAGCAGTAACCATTTGTACATAGGAAATCTCTGATATTTAATAGCGACAACCATTTTCCAAAGAATCCACCTTAGTGGAGTACCTTTGATGATACAATAACCCTAGCAACCTCTTAGTTAACATTATCCAATCTGTGTGGCAGATGGCTAGATACCTTAATGGAATTTGGAATCTATATTTGAATCGACATGTCTGTTGTCATTGGTTAATTGGGCGTTGATCTATACTATCTTATAAGTAAATCATTCATAAAAATTATCTAGCATGATGATTTAAACATCTGTCTTGTTCTTAATATTCATATTTTTCTTGTAATAGTTGTGTAAAATGTTATCAAGCTACCTAAACTACCTGCCCCAAGATATTACCCTTTTCCTATAGAAGAAAAAGATATGAATCATAGAAACCACATTCAAGATTCAAAAACACAGGTGAGCTTCGCACAAACTCAATCAGGGTCGCTAAAAAATAAGAATTCGAGCAACATCAGAAGTACGGCCAATATATGCATATAAAGACAGCAGTTCAAGTCTTCAAGATAATTGACATCAAAGTCAATTGTACCACAAAAACATCTATATGCACAAATGTAACACATACCAGTTTCATTGTTGGTAATTCTTTCAATGGACTAACCAAAACTCTACTAACGTTACACGGATATGATACTAAGGAAAGGATACAGGGTGAACTCTGTGATTAGACCAACTATAATCTAGTCGGAGACAATTCTTTTTTGAATGTTCGTTTTATTATGTTAAATTGGTGCAAAACTGTCTCATTTATTCTCTTTCTCTGTCTACTTGAGAAATCTTGTGGGGTGTATTGTCTCCTTTCCATAAGAAAAATTCATCAAATTTCCTCCATATTTGAATTTTGGAGTGAACTGTAACGTGTTACTTAAAACACAAGATAGACCACATCTTAAATCAACTCAGCAAGGAACTACCATCAAACACTGAATAGCAGATAATGATAGTACAGGTTAATTATATAACATAATAAAAGTGTAAAGAAGAGCTTTACATTAGTATAAAGTGAGTAAAAAGTCCCTCCATCACGGGTTTCTGAAGATGATTCCTTCACTATCACACAAGTACATCTTCCAATATCTATAGGCAAAGGCCTATACAACAATGACCTGCAAAAAACACAAATGGAAAAAAAATGTTAAAACCGCCTCTCTATCTCCACGTAAGGTCTGCGTACACACTAGACGCAACTATGTGGATTAAACTAGGTATTGTCGTCTACAAATCAATAATAAACCTAACTCATAAGTTTAAGCAACAAGAGAGGTAAAATTGAACCTATTTGGAAGTGTAGACCAAGAAGAAGCAGGAGCAGCCTCAGAATCAGAATAATCCCAAATGTTGGCAGAATTAGGCGTCTCTTTATCCGCATGTTCCCAAATTTTCAACCCAATCTTGGACTCTGGTTCATTTTTTTGTATACATAACTGAAGTGAAGATGCCTTAAGAACCGAGTCTTTATTCACAACCTTATCTGTCCAATTAAACGGTAAAGCATTTTCTTTATCACAAAGATTGGATTTTTCAGGTTTATTTGGTGTCTCGTTCTCTTTGTTATCAGAGATAATGAGTTGGTTCTGGAGCAAATGAACACCCAATGCTTCTCCTATAGTGCTGCCACTGCTGCTGCTTCTGTTTTGTCTTAGCTCAGTCAAGGGATTATCATAAAGGGAATTATATGAATTTGAAGAACGTAGAGAGGTGGGAATTTTCTTGAAGCCAGACATTTTGTGTCAATAAGGCAAATAGGGAAGAACCGAATTTGGAAAGAGCAGAACAGCAAGTGTCAATAAGGTAAATAGGATTGAGCTATATAAGGAGATTGTGAAGCACTTGATCTTTGGTCTTTGTTGCTCTGTTGTGAAGCACTTTAGAAAAAGGTTTTTAACTTGACAGTGTAAATAATAAATCCGGATTCAGAATTTGGATTTTATGAGTTCAAGTTTGAAATTATTTCATAACTCATTTGATTAACTAATGTCAAATTTATCATTATTTATATTTATTAGTGAATATATAACACACGCACATATGTGATCTGAGCTAAAATTACTTAATTCAAATGGTCCTGTAAATTCTGCACTACATCCGCTCGCTCCTGACTATCTATACATTGTAATATGTCATAGCAGACAAACTGCCTTATTTTTCATATTACGTATCTCATTTTTTACTAATAATTATTTTTAGTTACTCCATCTTTTAAATTACTTAGTTGTGTAAAAGAATTTTTATACTCTTAGTATATATAAATTAAATTTGTGAAGAAAAGGCTAGACTTTATTTGTGCTTTTTAAGTGGGTAAGGCTTTAAAAGAGGTGTAGTGGTTAGATATGCTTTATCTTGTGTTTGCAGCCAATGTATGAACAGAAATTTGAATTTGAAAATTTGGGGCATTGGGCAATTCAAACGTTGGAATTTGGTTCATAATTAGATAAAATCTCCAACGGTAAAATAAGGAACTTGATTGCGTCTTGTCTTGTCTTGTCTTAGGATGCCATTGCGTTTTCCCCAATAGACGGCGTAGTTATGGGCCCATCGCCGGACTTTTGTCGGTTGCTGAAAAATAGCGCGAAGCATATTTGAATACTCCGTCCGTACGTGTGTCTGAAACAATTTTATGAAGCATTTAGTATGAATTCAGCTGCAGATATCCTGTGATTTTGCAAATTTAGCAATTATTCCCTTTCTGTCCTTTTTGGAACTTTTGGTGATCAAGAAAATGACGGCTCATTTCCATTATGTGACTGTCATCATAACCTTTTCTTTTCACTTTTTTGCTAGGGACATCTTTCTAATTCAATAATAGAATTACGCATAATTTATAGAGTAGCTTATATTCGGTTAATGATGACACTTACGTGTCTAAGACAAGTATTTCTGTCACATTTTACATGGCAACATTTGATTATAAACAGAGTATTGTTATGAAATAATAAAATAACAAGAAAAGTATTGAAGAGAAAAGTAAAGAGGGAGAATTCTTATTGATTGGGATCAATTATAATGAAATATAACTCCTTTATTTATAGGGAAAAAGTGATTTAGCTACCAAGTAACAAATCTTAAAATCTTTCAAAAATATAGATATTCATCTTAAATAGAATTCTATTTATAACACTCCTCCTTGAATGTCTATTCAATAGATAATGTGTCTCGTTAGAACCTTAACTAAAATAAAATTCAGTGGGAAAAAAATTATAGAAAAGGAAAAAGAGTACACATGTTTAGAAATACGCCTTTTGATTGTCTCGTTAAAAACCTTGCAAGGAAAACTCAGTAGAACAAAACCTTGTAAGGAAAAAAAATAGTACAACGCGTATTAACTCTCCCTGATGAGAGCATCAATTCACATCCTTGAGCCTTCGCACTCCAATCTTGTACATTAGCTTCTTGAAGGTTGACATTAGTAGAGATTTGGTGAACAAATCAGTCATCTTATCACTTGAATGAATATGTTGCACATTGAAATCATCATTCTTCTATATGTATAATGTCTTCATTTAATGTCATGGAATACCTTTTTCAATATCTCCATAGAGGAAAAAAAGTCTCGCTATCACATTATCATGCTTATAGTTATAACAAGATACATATGTCCACAAATTGCATGTAGGATGTGGTACTTCAGGACCAAGAATTATATATGCTTTAAGCAATTTAAATCCTTCAGGGATTGTCATATAAGTTAAGTCATATAAATAGACTTAGATTTATATCAAGTATTCATGTCATGCCAGACATATAAGATAGATAAAAGTGATTGCACTCGTCATTGACTTTATACTTTCAAGTGTTTGAACTACATGTCCAAAATTACATGTCTTTCATATGAAACAAATTCTATTTAAATTGTGTCTCTTGTATTTGGCCAATATTTTTGTGCCTGTATTCGACAGACTTAAGATCATCATCTATACTTAGCTCTATGATAGATGTCGTTAACGAAAAATTTTATCGGTTTCAATACTTTTTTTCCATAAATACATATCATAGAGATCTCTTCATTCATATTTTCAGGTACTTGAACCTCTCCTGAGATTTTATGAAGTGTTATGTCATGTGATCTTCTAGATCACTTCCTCCTTATTATGATCATTTTGATCATTTGCTCATCTTCTTTATCAAGAATTCTATTTGAAACCGATTGTCTATATGCTTTAAGTGTACCATAGACTTTGTCCTTCTAGGACTTATTCTAATATGAGCATTTTCAGTGAGAATATAGTTACTTTCTTTGGGTCAGTAAATGCGCATGGAATGCTTTGCATTGCAGATGAATTATCCTTTTATGAACTTCAAGTTCATATGATCTTATCCGAGGATCTAGATATAGAAATGATAATTCTTCCCACGTAATTTTTTCTCAATTTTTTATCTTTTCTCCCCCTCATGTTAGAAAAACTAACTTTCTTCCTCAATTTTGGGAACCCACCTGTGACGATCCAAAGGGGTCATCACCTATTTTATTACCCATTCTGTACTTTTGAGGCCTTAAAAATCTCATCTGTAGTTGCCTCGATATGCTTGCGCAGTCCGGGCGCGTAGTCGGACATCTTAAATATGAAATTCTGTGAAAAATGCTAAGATTTTGATATTAAAATGAATAAATTTGACTCCGATCAGCATTCTGGGTAAACGGACCCAGACCCATGATTTGACAGTCCCGGAGGATCCGTAGGAAAATATGGGACTTGGGCGTATGCCCGGAATCGAATTCCGAGGTCCCAAGCCCGAGAAATAAATTTTTGAGTGAAATTATTTTTCTGAAATTTATANCTTTTTGATGTTATATTGGAGATTTGATCGCACGGTTAAGTTCGTAGGATGTTGTTGAGTTAGTGCATGTGATTTGTTAGGAGCCCCGAGGGCTCGGGAGTGTTTCGGAGGTGTCTCGGAGTGATTTTGAACTTAGGAAGATTGCTGGTTTTTGGCTTCAGCAGTTGCAGGTCCATTTGTTCTTCGCGTTCGCGACGCCTCTTCCGCGTTCGCGAAGCTTTAAGCTTTTCCTTCATCGCGTTCGCATCCATTCCCTCGCGATCGCGTAGGGTTATTTGACCCTGAGGACTTATCCCTCTTTTTCTCTTCGCGTTCGTACAATTGACCGCGTTCGCATAGCTTTGCAGGTATTCTTCATTGCATTCGCGTGATGTCCCACGCGTTCGCGTAGGTCAATTTTAAGACCTCAGCCTTTTTACTCTTTGCGTTCGCGTTCGCGTTCGCGTTCGCGTTCGCGTTCGCCCTTCCGCGAATGCGATGGTCTGTGAAGTCTACCCTTCGCGAACGGGACCTCCCTTCCGCGAACGCGAAGGGCAATTTTGCCCAGTGGTATATAAATATTTCCAGACAGTAGCTTCGGGATTTTTCATAAGTTTTCACGAAATTCATCTTCTTCAAGGTCCTTAGGCATCCATTGAAGCCATCCTTCACCAAAACTTCTTGGGTTAGTAAATTTTAACTCGTTTCCTTCATTTTTCATCTATATCTCATGAATTCCTAAGCCTAAAACATGCAAATTAGGGTAGAAAATTGGGAATTTGGGTAGAGTTAGGCCCTTTTGAACTTTCTTGATTTAGACCTCGTTTTGGGGTCGAATTTGAAAACAAATTATGTATTCGGGCTTGTGGGTGAATGGGTGACGTGGTTTTGGTCCGAGTCTCGTGTTTGAACCAAGCGGGCCGGGGTCGAATTTTATTATTTTGGAAGAATGCATGGAAATGGGTAATTAGCTATGTAATTGAATTATTGAATCCTTATTGATATACTTGAGTTGATTATGCCTAGATAATACCATTTCAGAGTTGAATTCTAAAGGAAAGGCGGTGTTAGAGGGTTGATTGCTATATTTTGGACCCGAGGTAAGTGTTTGGTCTAACCTTAGCTTGAGGGAATAAGAGTTGAGTATCATTTGTTATTTGATAATTGTCAAATACGATGTATAGGCATGGTGACGAGTATCTATACATTGGTGTCTTGCATGACCGTGAGTCCCTATATTATGAATATTCTGACTTTGTTGTAATTTCTATGCCTAATTGATGATTTCTCTAAGATGTAAAGGTCATGTGAAGGAATATGAGGTAATTACATTCTTTTGGAGCATTGACTCAAATTGTAAAATGAATGATGAAGGAATATGCGATAATTACATTCTTTGGAGCATTGGCTCAAATTGTGAAACGAATAATGGAGAAATATGAGGTAATTACATTCTTTGGAGCATTGGCTCAGGTAATAGAATAAATCATGGAAATGAAAGTGAAAGAAAGAGGAAGAGTTATTGAAACATACCCTTGCCGGGTCATCGTTGTATAGTTCCCTTGCCGGGATTTAATTGTTTAATTGATGTTCCCTTGCCGGGATTTCCATTTTTTTTCTCTCTGTTTATTTCCTTGCCCTTGTTTGTGATTGCTGTTTGGTTGAGGAAGAGTGTTAAAGCACGAAGGGTGATGCCGTGCCATATTTTATATTAATTATGCACGAGGGGACATTCCGTGCCATGTTCTATATTGATTATGCACGAGGGGACATTCCATGCCATGTTTTATATTGATTATGCACGAGGGGACATTCCATGCCATGTTTTATATTGATTATGCACGAGGGGACATTCCGTGTCATGTTTTATATTGATTATGCACGAGGGGAAATTCCGTGCCATGTTTTATATTGATTATGCACGAGGGGACATTCCGTGCCATGTTTTATATTGTTACGGACGAGGGAACATTCCGTGCCATGTTTTATATTATTATTATGCACAAGGGGACATGCCGTGCCGCATCTTTTACTGTTTAATTTGTGTTGTCAATTACCGTTATTATTTTCAGGTATTTCATACTGTTGTTTTCATTTCTGTCATTTCAGTATTTGCTATCTCTTACCCCCAGCATGTTCTCCCCGTATTTGTATTTTTGTTTAGTTTCTACTATACTATTGAACTGCACAGGTACATTTTGTTGTCGTGTCTTAGCCTCGTCACTAATTCGCCGAGGTTAGGCTCGGCACTTACTCAGTACATGGGATCGGTTGTACTGATGCTACACCTGCACTTCTTTATGTTGTGCAGATTACGCAGCCGGACCCGGAGGACATCATTAGTGGGAGTGTCTTCCAGCTTATCCTAGAGGCTTCAAGGTATACCCGCTGGCGTTCGTGGGCCTTGGCGTCTCTTCCATCCCTTTGTCTTCACTTCTGTCTTGTTTTCCTCTAGTTTCAGAGACAACTATGTATTCTCCTTTCAGACTTGTATTTAGCACTCTTACAGACAGTTCGTGAGTTTGTGACTCCAGGTTTTGGGAAAATTTACGCGTTGTTGTATTATGTTGTCCTTATTTAGCTTGAAACCATATTTATTTCCGCTGTTAAATTATGAACCGTTTAGTTTATCCTAGTAAATTGATGTTGATACACTAGTTTATCTATACACGTTGGCTTGTTTAGCGGGTTCAACGTTAGACGCCATCACGACCCGATGGTGGGATTTCGGGTCGTGAAAAGTTGGTATCAGAGCACTAGGTTACTTAGGTCTCACAACTCACGGACAACTTGGTAGAGTCTGAGGTATCGGTACGGAGACATTTGTATTTATCCCCAGACGGTGCGAAGTTAGGATGACTCCATATTTCTTTTCTTCTCTGTCGTGCGCTATGAATTCTAAGTACTGGTTGAGTTTCTATTCTATTCTCTCGCAGATGGAGAGGATGCGTGCTTCCCTTGGTTCCGGCCAACAGCCTGACACTCCTGCTACAACTCCTACTCGGGGTCGAGGTTGAGGACGAGGTCGTGCTAGAGGCCGAGGTCGGGGCCGGGCTCAGCCTAGAGCAGCAGCCCCAGTGGAGGACCCTCAGGTCGAGTCTGACGAGGAGATCTCAGTTCTGGCAGTCCCAGTTGGACCAGCTTAGGTCCTAGAGGGGTTCATGCTACCCTAGTGCTTCAGGATGCTCTTGTCCGTCTAGTCGGACTCATGGAGAGTGTAGCACAGGCGGGTCTTCTTCCTACTGCACCAGCCGTCTCTCAGGCTGGGGGAGGTGCCCAAACTCCTGCCACTTCCACGCCAGAGCAGCTAGCTCCACAGTTTCAGACTCCGGCACCTCAGCCAGCCGGAGTAGCTTAGTCGGGTATTGTAGCACCGGTAGTAGAGGGAGCAGCTATGTCAGCAGATGCTATGTGGAGACTGGACAGGTTCACCAAGTTATTCACTGCTACTTTTACTGGCTCACCATTAGAGTACCCCCAGGATTATTTGGACAGCTACCATGAGGTTCTTCGGAATATGGGCATAGAGGAGTCCAACGGAGTTGAATTCGCTACTTTTCGGTTATCTGGCGCAGCCAAGAGTCGGTGGAGAGACTATTCCTTAGCCAGACCAGCTGGATCTACACCTTGACTTGGACTCAGTTCTTAGAGGTATTTTTGGGGAAGTTCCTTCCCATTACTCAGAGAGAGGACCTTCGGAGGCAGTTTGAGCGTCTCCAGCAGGGATCCATGTCCGTCACTCAGTACGAGACCAGGTTCATCACTCTAGCCCGACATGCTCTTATGATACTTCCCACTGATCGGGAGAGGGTTCAGAGGTTTATCGAGGGATTGGCCCAGCCTATCAGACTTCAGATGGCTAGAGAGTCAGGTACAAATATATCGTTCCAGGATGTGGACAATGTGGCCAGGAGCATTGAGATGATTACGTCACAGGGTGGTGGTCAGGGGGCTGACAAGAGGCCCTGTCATTTCGGTCGTTTCAGTGGAGCCTCATCTGGGGGCAAGGATTCTTCAGGCAGAGGTCATCCTCCCAGACCTTTTCAGTCAGCTCTCCAGGTTTCCCATGGCACTTCAGGTGGTCGTGGTTCTCAGACGCATTATTCTGATCAATAGCCTTACAGTGCGCCACCAGCTCCCTTTAGTGCACCGCCGTTTCAGAGTTTCCGAGGTAGTTATTCAGGTCGACAGGGCCAGTTCCAGAGTTAGAAGTCACATCAGCAGAAGCCTTGTTATACTTGCGGTGGTTTGGGGCACATTTCCAGGTTTTGCCCCCGAGGTTTTGGTGGGTCCCAACATCAGGGTTCTCGTGCCATGGTACATGTACCAGGTGTTCCACAGCCTGCCCAGCCAGATAAAGGTGGGAGTAGAGGTGCTAGAGGTAGAGGTGGAGGTCATAGAGGTGGAGCTCAGGCCGCCAGAGGTGGAGGCCAGCCAGCAGTCGGCCCTTCCAGAGATGTAATTCAGGGTGGTGGGGCCCAACCCCGATGTTATGCTCTTCCAACCAGGCTAGAAGCTGAGTCTTCAGATGCAATCATTACAGGTTTGTGACAGAAATGCTTCAGTGCTATTTGATCCAGGGTCTACATATTCGTATGTGTCCTCTTATTTTGCACCGTACCTGGTCATGCCTAGTGATCCACTAAGTGTTCCTGTTTATGTATCTACAGCGGTGGGTGATTCTATCATGGTCGATCGAGTCCATCGTTCTTGTGTTGTGGTGATTGGGGGTCTTGAGACCCATGTTGATTTGTTGCTTATAGGTATGGTCGATTTTGATGTTATATTGGGGATGGACTGGTTATCCCCATATCATGCTATCTTGGATTTCCATGCCAAGACTGTGACCTTAGCCTTACCGGATTTTCCCCGTTTTGAGTGGAGAGAGACTCCTGGTTACTCTATCCGCGGTGTTATTTCGTACGTGAAGGCTCGGCGTATGGTCGAGAAGGGTTGTTTGGCTTATTTGGCTTATGTGCGCGATTCCAGTGTTGAGGTTCCCTCTATTGATTCGGTGGCTGTGGTTTGTGAGTTTCCTGAGGTCTTCCCTTCAGACCTTCTGGGGATGCCACCCGACAGGTACATTAATTTCTGCATTGATCTGGCTCCGGGCACCCAGTCCATTTCCATTTCCGTCGTATCGCATGGCCCCGCCAGAGTTGAAAGAGTTGAAGGAACAGTTGCAGGATTTGCTTGGGAAGGGTTTCATTAGGACCAGAGTTTCTCCTTGGGGTGCTCCAGTATTGTTTGTGAAAAAAAGGATGGTTCGATGAGGATGTGCATTGATTACCGGCAATTGAACAGGGTTACAATCAAGAATAAGTATCCACTGCCGAGGATTGATGATTTGTTCAATCAGCTTCAGGGTGCCAAGGTATTTTCAAAGATAGAATTGAGATCTGGCTACCATCAGGTGAGGATTAGGGCACCCGATGTCCCTAAGACAGCTTTCCGTACTCGGTACGGGCATTACGAGTTTTTAGTCATGTCGTTTGGGTTGACAAATGCCCCAGCAGCTTTTATGGATTTGATGTACCGAGTGTTCAGGCCTTATTTGGACTCGTTAGTGATAGTATTCATTGATGATATATTGATATACTCCCGTAGTCAGGAGAAGCACGAGCAACATCTCAGAGTGGTTCTTCAAACTCTGAAGAATAGCCAGCTATATGCAAAGTTTTCGAAGTGT
>ML383814.1:0-41745 GCA_005239525.1 Nicotiana knightiana
TATATATATATATATATATATATATGTGTGTGTGTGTTTATGGGTTGTGTATATATATATATATATATGTATATATATATATGGACCAGGCTGCACGCCGCAACAATACACGTATTGGATCGGGCTGCACGCCGCAGCAAATATAGCTCTTGGTCTGTAGGAGCCCTTCCGGAGTCTGTACACACCTAGTAGGCGCAGTCGAGTATTATATGGATCGAGCTGCACGTTGCAACGTATGTTATATGGATCGGGCTATACGTCGCGGCATATTTTATATGGATCGGGCTGCCCGCCGCAGCAGTTGTGTGTATTCATGGTACTTGCTAAGTACGAGTGTTTAAGTGAGAGCATGAGATATTGATAGTGGAGTCATGAGTGACTGAGAGGCTTGTCTGAGAGGCTTTATTGTGAGTGATATTGTGCACGAGGGGCTTATATTCTATGAAACTACCATTTTCACTTTCCTTTACATTGAGCCTCTGACGATAATGTTGGACACATGATATTATGCGAGATTTTTAAATGGAAATTGGAGTTTTATGAAAATGTAGATTCCTGACTTGATTTATTCATTTCCAATGCTATTCATTATATGGATTTACATCATCTATAAATGCTCATCACTACACTCAAGTTTTTAGTTACTTTAATTACTTACTGATATGGCATTCTCACGTTACTCCCTGCACCTCTGTGTGCAAATCCAGGTACCAGACTATCTCACGAGTTGGTTTTCGGACGCGCTTGGAGTTTGTTCAAGGATCGAGGTAGTTGTTCAGCGTCCCCAGCTCACCTCCTTTCCTTTCCTTAGTTCATAGTTTTTTGTCTTTTGTACTCCAGGATTTGTAGTAGCAAGTCACCTTATTGTACATTGTATTTACAGTTCTAGATGCTCATGACAGTTGACTCCAGGTTTTGGGGAAGTGTATAAATTGTTCATCTCATTTTGCTGTTTTAGAATCAGCTAATTTTGGGAAATTATGAGATATTATGATAGTCTGTAATGGTTGGCTAGCCTAGTTCCATGATATGCTCCATCACAGCCGGTTTAAGATGGGGTCGTGATAAGTTGGTATCAAAGCCTAGGTTACATAAGACTCAATAGTCATAAGCAGGTTTAGTAGAGTCTTGCGGATCAGTACGGATACGTCTGTACTTATCTTCGAAAGGATGCAGAAACTTTAGGAATAATCTTATTTTTCTCGAATTTTGTCGTGCCGTTTTGCTGATTCTGGAAATCTAAACTTCTATTTTTTCATTCTCTCACAGATGGTGAGGACTCGCGCTACCGATCAGTGTGATCAGCCACCGGCTATACCGGCGAGAGGTCCAGGCCGCGGTTGAGGTTGTGGTAGAGATAGGGGCCAGCCCATGTAGCAACCAGGGCTGTACTAGTTTATCCCCCTACTATTCAAGATCAGGTTCCTGCCGCAGATGCTCCAGCGGGACAGGCTCTAGAACCGGCAACCTATTATTATTTCGGGTTTTCAGGAAACCTTGGCTTAGATTTTGACGATATGTACCACCCTTGCTTAGGAAGTTGCCGCTACTTCTCAGGCCGGGGGAGGCAGTCAGATTCCAGTTGCTCGGACACCTGAGCAGGTTACTCAAGGCTATCAGACACAAGGGGCGATTTCAGCCCAGCCAGTTGCTCCAGTTTAGGACTTCATGGTTCTAGCTAGGCCAGATGATGAGCAGCGTAGGATGGAGAGGTTTAGTAGACTTCAACCTCTGACATTCAGTGGTGCGGAGGGCGAAGTTGCCCATGGTTTTCTAGATAAGTGCCAGCGGATGCTTCGTAGTGCCGGGATTTTTGAGACTAGTGGGGTCCTGTTTGCTAATTTTTAGTTTTCTGGTGCTGCTTTCACCTGGTGGGAGTCTTTTGTGAAGCGTAGGCCCGTTGGTTCATCACCCCTCACCTGGCAGCAGTTCTCCACTATCTTCTTGAAGAATTATGTACCCCAGTCTCACAGGGAGTAGCAGCACAGGCATTCATAGTTGGCTCATCATGCCACCGAGTTGGTCCCTACTGACAAAGAAAGGATTAGGAGGTTCGTGGATGGCCTCACTTATTAGCTCTGCCTTTTTATGATTTGGGAGAAAGTGTCTGGTGCTACCTTCGAGCAGGTTGTTGATATTGCTCGAGATATTAAGTCGATTTGCCACCAGGAGCGGGTAGAGAGGTAGGTCAAGAGGTCTCGTGGATTGGCCGGTTCTAGTGTTGCTCCTTCCAGGCGACAGATTCTAGCATGGTAGAGGTCGTTCGTTCCGGCCTCCTCGGTCAGGCCACCCGACCTATAGTGGTGAATCTTTGGGGCATGTTCCTCGCAGTTCTCAGCCAGGACGTTCTCAGTCGATGCCCTTCCATCCCAGAGTGAAGCTCGAGCAACATCAGTTCAGGGTCTCCTAGTGGCGATTTTGGTGCTAAGGGTGGTAGTCACTCAGCTAGAGGCCGCCCTAGAGGGGGAGGTCGAACAGATGGAGGTCAGGCCCATATGTATGCATTTCCAGCCAAGCCAGATGCTATGGCCTCCGATGCAGTGATCGTTGGTATTGTCTCAGTCTGTCACCAAGATGCTTTGTCTCAGTCTTTGGTTACATATGTTCATGTGTCGCCTCCGATGGGCGATAATATTGTTGTGGACCGTGTGTATTGATCGTGTGTGGCATCTATTGGGGGTTTGGAGACCCGAGTGGACCTACTGTTACTTAGCATGGTCGATTTTGATGTGATTTTGGACATGGATTGGTTATCTCCGTGTCATGTTGTTCTTGATTTTCACCCTAAGACCGTGACCTTAGCTATGCCAGGATATCCGGGGGTTGAGTAGAGAGGTTCTTCTGAGTATGTGCCTAGCATGGTGATTTCCTATATAAAGGCTCAGCGTATGGTTGAGAAGGGGTGTTTATCGTATTTGGCTTTTGTGAGGGATGTCAATGGTGAGACTCCCACTATTGATTCATTTCCCGAGGTCTGTGACTTTTCGGACGTGTTTCCTGTAGACCTGCTAGGCATGCCACCTGACAGGGACATTGATTTTGGTATTGGCCTGGTGCCAAGCACTAATCCTATTTCTATTCCACCTTATCGTATGGAACCAACGGAGCTAAATGAATTAAAGGATAAGCTTGAAGAACTCCTAGATAAGGGGTTCATTCGACTTAGTTTGTCACCTTGGGGTGCACCGGTGTTGTTTGTGAAGAAGAATGATGGTTCTATGCGTATGTGTATTGATTATCGGCAGCTGAACAGGGTTACGGTGAAGAATCGGTATCCCTTGCCTCGTATAGATGACTTGTTTTATCAGTTGCAGGGTGTCGGGGTATTTTCAAGATTGACTTGCATTCCGGCTATCATCAGTAAAATATTCGGGGGCCAGACATTCCGAAGACTGCTTTCAGGACTAGTTATGGTCATTATGAGTTTGTGGTTATGTTATTTGGGCTGAGTAATGCCCTAGCAACCTTTTATGCACTTGATGCACAGTGTATTCTGGCCTTATCTGGATTCTTTTGTCATCGTGTTTATTGATGATATCTTGTTGTATTCCCAATCTCGGGAGGATCATGAGCAGAATTTGAGAGTTGTGCTTCAGACGCTGAGAGAGAATAGATTGTATGCAAAATTTTCGAAGTGTGTGTTCTGGATTTATTCAGTAGCATTCTTGGTGCACGTGGTGTCCAGTGAGGGTATTCAGGTTGATCCGAAGAAGGTAGAGGCGGTGTAGAGTTGGCCTAGACTGTCATCAGTTACTGAGATTCGCAATTTCCTTGGTTTGGCAGGGTACTATCGACGATTCGTAGAGGGATTTTCATCTATTGCAGCACCTATGACCAGACTGACCCAAAAGGGTACTCAGTTCAGGTGGACCGAGGAGTGTGAGGAGAGCTTTCAGAAGCTCAAGTTAGCTTTGACTACAGCTCCGGTATTGATTATTCCTACGGGTTCAGGTTCTTATACAGTTTACTGTGATGCCTCGAGTGTTGTCCTTGGAGCGATTTTGATACAGGACGGTAGGGTGATTTCCTACGCGTCCATATAGATGAAGGTGCACGAGAATAATTATCTAGTGCACGATCTTGAGCTAGCAACTATTGTCCACGCCTTGAAGATTTGGCGTCATTATTTGTATGGAGTGCATTGTGAGATTTTCACTGATCACCGTAGTTTGCAGCATCTTTTTAAGCAGAAGGATCTTAATTTGCGTCAGAGGAGATGGTTGGAGCTTCTCAAGGATTATGACCTCACTATTTTATATCATCCGGGGAAGGCCAATGTAGTGGCCAATGCACTGAGTCGTAGAGCGGAGAGTTTGGGGAGTCTAGCGTACCTTCAAGTAGCAGAGCGACCATTAGCACTTGATGTTCAAGCTTTAGCGGGTCAGTTGGTGAGATTGGATCTATCAGAGCCCCCGCAGGTATTGTCTTGTGTAGCCTCCAGGTCTTCTCTTTATGATCAGATTAGATCACACCAATATGATGATCCACACTTTCTATTTCTTCAGGATAGGGTACGTCACTGTGATGCCAGTGATGTGGTTATTGGTGATGATGGGGTGATGAGAATGCAGAGCCGGATTTCCATGCCCAATATGGATGGCCTTCTACATTTGATTCTATCTGAGGCCCATAGTTCGCGGTATTCCATCCATCTGGGTGCCGCAAAGATGTATCAGGATCTGAGACAACATTATTGGTGGAGACATATGAAGAGGGATACTATTGAGTTCGTGGCTCGGTGTCTCAACTGTCAGCAGGTCAAGTATGAGCACAAGAGACAAGGTGGATTTCTTCAGAGATTAGATATTCTGGAGTGGAAGTGGGAGCGAATCACCATGGGCTTCGTAATTGGGCTCTGTGACGACCTGACCGGTCGTTCCGTGATATTTACACCATTTCCCCTATTTCTGCATTTTTATGTATCTCTATCTTGTTTTTGACGTGTTGGATCAGTTGGTTTGGGTCTGGAATGGTTATGGTGAGAGTTTAGGTATTTAGCCTTTTAAAGTAGCCTAATAGTTAAGAAAGCCAATTGAGAGTTGACTTATTGGTAAACGACATTGGAATGAGGATTTTATGGCTGAAATAGCTTCGTTAGGTGATTTGGACTTAGGAGTGTGTTCGGAATATTTTTGTGATGTCCATTGTAGAATTAGGCTTGAATTAGCGAAAGTTAGTTTTTGGCAATTTCCGGTCGGCAGTGGAAAAATAGGCTATCGAGGTCGGAATGGAATTCCGGAAGTTGGGGCAGTTTCGTAATGTCATTTTAGATATGTCTGCAAAATTTCAGGTCAATCATAGGTGTTTTGGTTGGTTT
Source organism: Nicotiana knightiana (assembly GCA_005239525.1). Lineage (NCBI taxonomy): Eukaryota > Viridiplantae > Streptophyta > Magnoliopsida > Solanales > Solanaceae > Nicotiana > Nicotiana knightiana. The sequence goes on from ML383814.1 coordinate 5,318, forward strand.
CAACGTTGTTGGCAAATTTTAGAAGTTCAAAGTTCTTAGGCTTGAATGTGATGTAAATATGGTGTTTTCGTGTTGTTTTTGGTGTTCCGAAGGCTCGACTAAGTTTGAATGATGTCATGGGATATGTTGGTATGTTTGGTTGGGGCCCCAAGGGGCTCGGGATTGATTCGGATGCTTGATGGGGAGTTGGAGAGATTTTTGGAAAATCTGTTGTGCTGGTTTGCTGGTGTTTTTGCTCCTACGGAAGGGGAGTCACAGGTGCGATCACACAGGAGCGGAAGGGGAGCTCGCAGGTGCGAGTTTTGCCTGTATAGGAGAAGTGTGTATGGTCGTAGGCATGGAAGTATGGTCGCAGGCGCAAGATTTGGCCGTTAAGTTGGTTATCGCATGTGCGCACCCTAGGACCGCAGGTGCGGGTCCGCAGGTGTGGCCAATATTCCGCAGGTGTGGAAATGACTGTGCAGAACAGCATAAAAGGACTCCCTCCGCGAAATTTATTAAGTTTTCATCAAATTGCATGCGGGAGGAGTCCATTGAAGGTGGTTTCGAGAGGGGATTTCAAGGTTCTTCAGCAAAGGTGAGTTCTTTGATTTGTTAATCCCGTTCCTATGCTATTTTATTAAGATTAAGCTTGAAAATTTAAGAATTTGGGTAGGAAAAGTTAGAAAAATGGGAGGAAGGAATTGGGATTTCTTTTGAGGTTTTGGAATGGAAATTGTGGTCCGATTTTGGTGTTCATGGTATGTATAGAATCGTGAGAGGACGAGGGTTCTAATGATGTAAAAAAATTTTGATTTCAAGATGTGGGCCGGGGCTCGCATTTGGCTGAATTTCGAGATTTTTGTTTAATTTGATGATTTTCGATTGGGTTGTGTTCCATGAGTATATATTGATGATGTTAACGGGGGTTTGGCTAGATTCGGAGCAATCGTGAGCCAATTTGAGGGGCAAAGGCATAGAGGACTAGTGTCGCGGCCCGGAGAGGTAAGTAATGGTCTTAAATCTTGTCCTGAGGTTATGGAACCCCGGACTGCATTTCTCGGTGAATTTCGAATGGCGCACATGTCATATGACGAATATGTGGCGCGTAATGATTTTTGGATTGGACTAGGTCCTCTCCGCGACAACAAATGAGTTGCATATTTACTCCAAAATCTTATTTTAAATTATGCTCTAAACATTTGTGAAATATTTTGGGCTATAAGACGTGTTTGGGGCTCTACTCAGCATCATTGTGCATACTGTTTTATTTTAAACTCAGCTTGATTTACACTACATGAGCATTAAAATGATGTTTTCGGGTCGAGTACCCCGTTCTACTACTTCGCCCGAGGGGCTTTTTGAGTGGTTCCACTGAGTGTGGCCGAGGGCCAAGAGTGATGGTGAGGTGCTGAGTAATATTAGCGCTTGGGCTGAAGGAGCCCTTCCGGAGTCTGTACACACCCCCAGTGAGCGCACCGAGTGCGAGTGATTGAGTGATTGGTAGGCATGAGTGACTGCGAGGTGCTGAGTGATTGTGAGGTGCTGAGGGATTGTGAGGCATGCCCGAGGGGTTGATTATGAAACATGTTTTTGCCCGAGGGGCTACTTATGATTTTACTACATTCATTTGCATACCAAATCTTTGTTTTAAAGTTCCAAAAATGTGCATTGTTTTAAGAACTTTTATGAAGTTGATTTCGAAGGCATGAAGGTTGTTGTGTATATTGTGAAGTTGGTTTTTATTATTGGAAAGTAAGGCTGTGTATATTGTGAAGTTGGTTTTTATGTGATTCATTGATACTTAGACTTGATTTATTTCCATTACTACTGAGTCTGCGTACTCACATTACTTCCTGCACTTCTGTGTGCAGATTCAGGAGCAGAGATCGAGCATTAGCTTATTTCCCCTATTTCTGCATTTTTTATGTACCTCTATCTTATTTTGATGTGTTGGATTAGTTGGTTTGGGTCCGGAATTGTTATGGTGAGAGTTTAGGCATTTATCCTTTTAAAGTAGCCTAGTAGTTGAGAAAGCCAATTGAGAGTTGACTTATTGGTAAACGACATCAGAATGCGGATTTTATGGCTCAAATAGCTTCGTTAGGTGATTTGGACTTAGGAGTGTGTTCACAATATTTTTATGATATCCTATGTAGAATTAGGCTTGAATTGGCGAAAGTTAGTTTTTGGCGATTTCCGGTCGGCAGTGGAAAAATAGGCTATCAAGGTTGGAATGGAATTACGGAAGTTGGAACAGTTTCGTAATGTCATTTTGGATATGTCTGCAAAATTTTAGGTCAATCAGAGGTGTTTTGGTTGGTTTCGACGTAGTTGGCGAATTTTAGAAGTTCAAAGTTCTTAGGCTTGAATTTGATGTAAATTTTGTGTTTTCGTGTTGTTTTTGGTGTTCCGAAGGCTCGACTAAGTTTGAATGATGTTATGGGATATGTTGGTATGTTTGTTTGGGGCCCGAGGGGCTCGATATTGATTCGGATGGTTGACAGGGAGTTGGAGAGATTTTTGGAAAATCTGTTGTGCTGGTTTGCTGGTGTTTTCGCACCTGCGGAAGGGGAGTCGCAGGTGCGATCACGCAGGAGCGGAAGGGGAGGTCGCAGGTGCGAGTTTTGCCTGTATAGGAGAAGTCCGCAGGTGCGAGTTTTGAAACCCTGAGAGATATTTTGGGATGTCTCCCGTGAGTTGAGATGAATTTCCCGAGTGGCTTGTAAGGATAACTGAGTAAGACCGAGAGTCGAGTATGTGAGGATAGTTATGGGGCGGGCTGCACGCCATAACAATATATATGTTATATATTACATAGGGATCGGGCTGACGCCGCAGCAATATAGATTATATATGGAACGGGCTGTACGCCGCTACAATATATATATATATATATATATATATATATATATATATATATATTGTAGCGGCGNTCTAACAAAAACCATATTAACATCATCAATATACGCTAAAGGAACAAAACTCAATCGAAAGCTATCACTTTAGACAGAATTCTCAAAATTAAGCCAAACCCGAGCCCCGGGCCCACGTCTCGAAATTAGATAAAAGTCACGTTACAAGAATCCTTATGTAACGACCCGTCCGGTCGTTCCGTGATAATTACCCCATTTTCCCTATTTCTGCATTTGTTATGTATTTCTAGCCTGTTCTTGTTGTGTTGGGTTAGTTGGTTTGGGTCCGGAGTGGTTATGGTGAGAATATAGGCATTTAGTCTTTTAAAGTAGCCTAATAGTTGAGGAAGTCAACTGAGAGTTGACCTATTGGTTAACAACCTCAGAATGCGTATTTTATGGCTCGGATAGTTTCGTTAGGTGAATTGGGACTTAGGAGTGTGTTCGGAAAGAAGTTTTGATGTCCGGTGTAGAATTAGGCTTGAATTGGCGAAAGTTAGTTTTTGGTGATTTCTGGTCGACAGTGGAAAATAGGCTATCGGGGTCGGGATGGGATTCCGGAAGTTGGTGCAGGTTTCGTAATGTCATTTTGGATATGTCTGCAAAATTTCAGTTCAATCGGAGGTGTTTTGGTTGGTTTTGGCGTAGTTGGCGAAATCTAGAAGTTTCAAAGTTCATAGGCTTGAAATTGATGTGATTTTGGTGTTTTTGCGTTGTTTTTGGTGTTTCAAAGGCTCAACTAAGTTTAAATGATGTTATGGGATATGTTGGTATGTTGGGTTTGTCTCGAGGGTCTCGGGTGTGTTTCAGTTGATTAACGGACCAATTCTTGGCTAGAAAACTAGGCAGATTTCGGATGGTGTGAGGTTCTGGTTTCCTTCTACGCGATCGCGTGAGGCTGTTTGCCATCGCGTAGTGTAAAATAGTGGGGCAGGAATTTTGTTCTATGTGATCGCGTGGGTGGTTCTGCGATCACATAGGTTGGGCAGGATAGGCAGTGCGATCGTGTGGGTTGTTCTGCGATCGCGTAGAGTATTTTGAGGCGCGTGTGTGGGGTGGAGAATTTTCCTATGCGATCATGTGTATTGTTCTGCGATAGCATTGGTTGGTTGGTCTATGCATCGCGATTGCGTGCCAGATTTCGCAATCGTAGTGAAGGAAATTTTATAGTTGGGTAGAATGTTTTAAAAGGCCTGTTGTGCGAAATTGACTCATATTTTCCTCCATTGTTAACGAGTTAGGAGCAATTTTGAGAGGGTTCAAGAGGGAATTGAAGGGAATCACTTGGAGGTAATATTTTTAACTTCATAACTCTTTTATATGTCTATTTCTAAGTGATTAAATCATAGAATTTGCTGGAATTAATCCCAAATTGGGGAAGAAGGGGTGCATGGGAAATTCATTCTTCTTTTGAGGATTTGAGTGGGCAATTGTGGTCCGATTTTAGTGTTCTTGGTATGTATAGAATCGTGGGAGAACGAGGATTCTAATGCGGTAAAATTATAAAATTCGGAGATGTGGGCCCAGGGCTCGGTTTTGGCCGAATTTCGAGATTCTTATAAAATTTGATAGTTTTCGATTGGGTTGAGTTCCTTTGATATATATTGATGATGTTACACTGGTTTTGTCTATATTCGGAGCAATTAGGAGCCAATTCGAGGGGTAAGACCATTGCAGACTAGTGTTGTGGCCCGGTAGAGGTAAGTAATGGTTATAAATCTTTTCCTGAGGGTATGAAACCCCGAACTGCATATTTTCTCACTGATTTTGGAATGGCACACATGTCGGATGTCGAGTATGTGGCGTGTACTAATTTTTTTAGATTGGACTAGGTCCTCTCCGCGGCAACTAATGAGTTTCATATTTACTTAAAACCATATGTTAAATTATGTTCTAAAGATTTGTGAAATATTTGGGCTATAAGTCGTGTTTGGGGCCTCGTGCCAATCTGTTTAGACCCCTTGGGGGCTTCTTATTGCTGTCTTTCCTCACTATTTGTTGATGATTTCATTCAGCCTCATTGTGCATACGGTTTTTCAAAACTCAGCCTGATTTACACCACTTTGAGATTTAAAATGATGTTTTGGGTCGAGTAACCTGTAAGATTGATTAACTCGAGGGGCCTTTTGAGTGGTTCTGCTGAGTGAGGCTGAGGGCCTGATTGTGAGGTGCTGAGTGATATTAGCGCTTGGGCTGAAGGATCCCCTACGGAGTCTGTACACACCCCTAGTGATCGCACAGAGTGCCGAGCGTCGAGTGACGAGTGATTGGGAGGCATGAGTGACTGTGAGGTGCTGAGGGTCAGATTACGAGTGATGGTGAGGTATGCCCGAGGGGCTGATTATGAGTGACTGTGAGGAATGCCCGAGGGGCTGATTATGATTCATGTTTTGCCCGAGGGACTACTTATGATTCTACTACTTTCACTCTGAGCTTATGAACTATGTTTTGCCTGAGGCGCCTCTATATGATTCATTTCATTTTATTGCTAAGCCTCTCGGTTGAAGTTGTTGAAAAATATACATTCTTCAAAAGGATTTTTCTGAATTTGGTTTTAAGGCATGACGATTTCATATATCTATGTTACACTATTGGAAAGTAAGGCTGTGTATATTGTGATTTTATGGCATTGATTTTATGGGTTTCCTTGCCGCTTAGACTTGATTTACTTCATTACTACTGAGTTTGTGTACTCACATTACTCCCTGCACCTCTGTTTAGACCCCTTGGGGGCTTCTTACTGTTGTTTTTCCTCACTATTTGTTGATGATTTCATTCAACCTCATTGTGCATACGGTTTTTCGAAACTCAACCTGATTTACACCACTTTGAGATTTAAAATGATGTTTTGGGTCGAGTACCCTGTAATATTGATTCGCCTGAGGGGCCTTTTGAGTGGTTCTGCTGAGTGAGGCCGAGGGCCTGATTGTCAGGTGCTGAGTGATAGTAGCGCTTGGGCTGAATGAGCTCCTCCGAAGTCTGTACACACCCTAGTGAGCGCACAAAGTGCTGAGTGCCGAGCGTCGTGTGACGAGTGATTGGGAGGAATGAGTGACTGTGAGGTGCTGAGGGACTGATTACGAGTGATTGTGAGGTATGCCCGAGGGGCTGATTATGAGGAATGCCCGAGGGGCTGATTATGATGCATGTTTTGCCCGAGGCACTACTTATGATTCTACTACTTTCACTCTGAACTTATGAACTATGTTTTGCCCGAGGCGCCTCTATATGATTCATTTCATTTTATTTCTAAGCCTCTTGGTTGAAGTTGTTGAAATATATACATTCTTCAAAGGATTTTTCTGAAGTTGGTTTTAAGGCATGACGATTCATATATCTATGTTATACTATTGGAAAGTAAGGTTGTGTATATTGTGATTTGATGGCATTGATTTTATGTGTTTCCTTGTCGCTTAGACTTGATTTATTTTCGTTACTACTGAGTTAGTGTACTCACAGTACTCCCTGCACCTCTGTTTAGACCCCTTGGGGGCTTCTTACTGCTATTTTTCCTCACTATTTGTTGATGATTTCATTCAGCCTCATTGTGCATACGGTTTTTCAAAACTCAGCCTGATTTACACCACTTTGGGATTTAAAATGTTGTTTTAGGTCGAGTACCCTGTAATATTGATTTGCCCGAAGGGCCTTTTGAGTGGTTCTGCTGAGTGAGGCTGAGGGCCTGATTGTGAGGTGCTGAGTGATATTAGCGCTTGGGCTGAAGGATCCCCTCCGGAGTCTGTACACACCCCTAGTGAGCGCACAGAGTGCTGAGTGCCGAGGGTCGAGTGACGAGTAATTGGGAGGCATGAGTGACTGTGAGGTGCTGAGGGACTGATTACGAGTGATGGTGAGGATGCCTGAGGGGCTGATTATGAGTGACTGTGAGGAATGCCCGAGGGTCTGATTATGATGCATGTTTTGCCCAAGGGACTACGTATTATTCTACTACTTTCACTCTGAGCTTATGAACTATGTTTTGCCCGAGGTGCCTCTATATGATTCATTTCATTTTATTGCTAAGCCTCTCGGTTGAAGTTGTTGAAAAATATACATTCTTCTAAAGGATTTTTCTGAAGTTGGTTTTAAGGCATGACGATTTCATATATCTATGTTACACTATTGGAAAGTAAGGCTGTGTATATTGTGATTTGATGGCATTGATTTTATATGTTTCCTTGCCGCTTAGACTTGATTTATTTTATTACTACTGAGTTGGTGTACTCACATTACTCCCTGCACCTCTGTGTGCAGATTTAGATGCAGATATCGAGCATTAGCCATTTATTTCGCGCGGAGCCAGATTTGCGGGATATAGAGGTAGTTGTTCAGCGTCCGCAGCATCTCTGTTTTTACCTTCTTGTTGTATCTAGCTTTCATTCGGAGGTTTTGTATATGATAGTATATTTTGGCTTATTCTTCTAGATGCTCATGACTTGTTGGCTCCGGGATTTGGAGTTGGTGGCACTATTTACTGGCCTACTTTATTTAGTAAACTTTGTATATTTATGAAATATTGGATTTCGATTTGGGATTTTGAAAGAAATTGTGAACATGTGGTTATTGGCTAGCCTAGTTCCATGACTGGCGCCATCACGACCGGTTTAGGATTTGGGGTCGTGACACCTTATCCCTTCCCGAGTCTATACATATAAAATGCATCACAATCCGACCACAAACAACGCCTAAATTCCTTAATTTACAAGTCTCAAATTTCTCAAGCCCTAAACCCCGAATTTATGCCATTTAACCACAAATTCCAAGCCTAATCCGTCACAAAATAGCAGAGAAACGAGTTTATAATCCGAGAAACTTACCTCAATTGAAGACCTTCGAATTCCTCCTTCAATTTTCTCTAAAACCAACTCAATCTCGCATGCAAAATGAAAGAAATGCAAAAATTTTGCGGAGGCACTTATTTATACTTTCTGTCCAGTTAATCCGCACGTGTGGACAATTATTCGCACTTGCAGACCCAAACCTGCGGTCCAAGTTGCGAACCTGTGAAATCCTACTAACAGTCCAAACTTCGCACCTGCGAGTCCTTTTGTGCACCTGCGGATTCCTCCATCCTGGTCTCTTTTCGCACCTGCGGCCATCGCACCTGCAGCTCCCCATCTGCAGGTGCAGCCACACCAGTACCTATTTTGCTGTAAATTCCTAAGTCCAAACCTCCGTTAACCATCTGAAATCAATCTCGAGCCCCTTGGGGCCCACACCAAACAAACCAACACATCCCATAACCTTATTCGAACTTAGTCGAGCCTTCGAAACACCAAAAACAACGCAAAACACCAAAAACATATCAAATTGAAGACTATGAACTTCAAAACCTCTAAATTTCGCCAATGATGTCGAAACCAACCAAAACACATCCGATTGACCTGAAAATTTGCACAAATATCCAAAATGACATTACGAACTTGCTCCAACTTCCAGAATACCATTCCGACCCCGATAGCCTATTTTCCACCGCCGCCCGAAAATCGCCAATTCAAGCCTAATTTTATACCGGACATCAAAACTTCATTCCGAACACACTTCTAAGTCCCAAATTACCTAACAAAGCTATCCGAGCCATAAAATCCCCTTTCTGAGGTTGTTTACTAATAAGTCAACTCCTAGTGGACTTTTTCAACTATTAAGCTAATTTAAGAGACTAAGTGTCTCCACTCTCACCACAACCACTCCGAACCCGTACCAACCGACCCAACACAACATATATAGGCTAAGAAACATATAATAAGGCATAAACGGGGGGAAACGAGGCTAATCTCACGGAACGACTGGTCGGGTCGTTAGAATACTTGGAAAGCAGAACTATTCTTTGGGAAACTATGAGTAAGCTGATCATTTCATCTCTAAATTACTTCTTCTATCACTTTCATTATGTTGTTATGAACCGTTGTTGGATATTGGTGTTGGACCCGACCTTCGTTCTAGCTCGTCACTACTTTCAACCTAAGGTTATGTTTGTTACTTATTGAGTATATGGGGTCAGTTGTACTCATACTACATTTCTGCACTTGCGTGCAGATGTTGGTTGCGGGCGTTGCTGGGATCGACGAGCGCTGGATTTGAAGATGTACCTGCGTTCTGGTTGTAGCTACCTCTTGTTCATAGTAGCCTTATAATGTATAAATCTGTTTATGTACTTTTCGAACAGATGATGTATTTAATTCATACCATCTTTGTAAATCTATTCTTTGAAGCTCATGATTTGTACTACCAATCCTTGGAAAAATTCTTGTATTAAACAGTTGTATTATCATTTCTTCTCTTAATAAGTCTTATTAAATTGGGTAGTTGTTAATTGGATTACCTAGATGGTTGGACTAGGTTCCATCACGACTAGTGTGGATTTTGGGTCGTGACACATAATATCCAATTTTGACATTATGTCGCGAAATTCAATTCAATTATTGCTAATGTCACACCCCGAAATCCCACAATCAGGCCGTGATAGCGTCTAACGTTGAACCCGCTAGACAAGCCAACGTGTACAATTAACCAGCATGATAACATCGAATTAACCAACAAGCTAAAAATGGTTCATAATTTAACAGCGGAAATAAAATATAGTTCAAAACTAAGTAAGGACAACATAATACAACGACGCATTAATTTCCCAAAACCTGGAGTCACAAACTCACGAACTGTCTATAAGAGTACTAAATACAAGGTCTGAAATACAATACATGGTTGTCTCTGAAACTTGAGGAAAACAAGACAGAAACAATGACATAGTGATGGGAGAGACGCCAAGGCCCACAAACGCCAGCGGGTATACCTTGAAGCCTCTAGAATAAGCTGGAAGACACTCCCACTAATGATGTCCACTGGGTCTGGCTGCGTAATCTGCACAACATAAAGAAGTGCAGGTGTAGCATCAGTACAATCGACCCCATGTACTGGTAAGTTCCTAGCCTAACCTCGGCGAAGTAGTGACGAGGCTAGGACTAGACTACCAAGTAAACCTGTGCAGTTCGAATATATATATATATATATACAACGGAAAAGAAGTACAGGAAGTAATCAATCAATAAAGGAAGGAGAACATGCGGTGGGGAGATAATAGTTTCATGTAAGAAATCTCAAATAAAGAAAGGAACAACTAGGCCAGAATATTAATAAGGATCAGAAATCACAAACTTGCATGGCATCACCCTTCTTGCTTTTACTCTCGTCCTCACAAAATCAATTGTATCAATAATCATGTGCACGACATCACCCTTCATGATTTTACTCTCTTTCCTCACAGTATAATCAATGAATATCTGTACGGAATGGTACATCGTACGACACGACATCACCTTCATGTTTTACACTCTTTCCTCACAATATCAAACAATGCACGACATCACCCTTCGTGCTTTAACACTCTTCCTCACAATAGAAAACAGTGCACGGCATCACCCTTCGTCCTTTAACACTCTTTATCACCCAAACAACAATCACAAACAAAGGGCAAGGGAGTAAACAGAATAGAAATAGAAATTTGGCAAGGGAACATCAATTAAGCACTTAAATCCCGGCAAGGGAACAATAACAGTAATCTCAACATCCCAGCAAGGGAGATAATAACTAAAGCAACAATGACCTCGCAAGGGTTTATTTTAATAACTCTTTCTCTTTCTTTCACTTTCATTTCATAATTTACTCTATCACTTGAGCCAATGGTCCAAGGGATTCAATTATCTCAAATATCTTCACTATTCGTGTTACAACTTGAGCCAATGCTCCTCGAAGTTTAAAGATCACAATTCCCTTCACATGCTCTTTACAACATATAGAAATCATCAATTAAGCATAGAAGTTACAACAAACTCAGAATATTAGCAATATAAAGACTCACGGTCATGCTAGACACCTATGTACAGATACTCGTCACCATGCCTATACATCGTACTCGACAATTAGCAAGTAGTAAATAAGACTCAATTCCTATTCCCTCAAGCTAAGGTTAGACCAAAACTTTCCTCGGGTCCAAAATATAGCAATCAACCCTCTAACACCGCCTTTCCTTTAGAATTCAACTCCGAAATGGTATTATCAAAGAAGTTTTGGTGAAAAAGGCTTCAATGGACGCCTATGGGCCTTGGAGAAGAATATTTCGTGAAGATTTATGAAAGTCCCACGCTACACTGTTCTGAAAATTGCAATATATAACTGGGAAAAATTTTCCTTCGCGTTCGCGGAAGGGAGGTCGCGTTCACGAAGGGTAGACTGGACGGACCATCGCTTTCGTGGAAGGTATAACGCGAACACGAAGAGTAAAAAGGGTGGGATCCATAAATTTACCTATGTGAACGCGTGGGACATCGTGTGAACCCAATGTATAACACCTGCAAAGCTACGCAAACGCGGTCAAATGTATGCGAATGCGAAGAGGAAAAGAGGGCTTAGCCCTCAGGGTCAAATAACCCATGCGATCGCGAGGGTATAGATGAGAACGCGATGAAGGAAAATCTTAAAGCGTCGTGAACGCGGGAGAGGCGTCGTGAACGCGAAGAACAAATGGGACCTACAACAGCTGAAACAAAACCAGCAATTTTTCTCAGTTCAAAATCACTCTCAGACACCTCCGAAACACTCCCGATCCCTCGGGGCTCCTAACCAATCACATGCACTAACTCAACAACATCCTACGAACTTAACTGTGCGATCAAATCGCCAAAATAAGATCAAAACAACAAATCAAACCTCAAAATCACTAGTTTTTCCTCAAACTTCATTAACTTTCAAATTTTGAACTTTAAGTCCGAAACACGTCAAACGACGTCCAATTTCAACAAAACTTCACAGAAATATCTTAAACCACATATAAGACATGTACCCGGTGCCGGAATAAAAATACGGGCCCGATACCCAACACGTTCTAACCAATTTTAATTTCAATTTTCTTTATAAATTCCAGAAAAACAATTTTACACAAAAATTCATTTCTCGGCTTGGGACCTCGGAATTTGATTCCGGGCAAACGCCCATGTCCCATATTTTCCTACGGACCCTCCGGGACTGCCAAATCACGGGTCCAAGTTTGTTTTCCCAAAATGTTGACCGGCTACGCGCCCGAACTACACATGCAAATCGAGGCAACTAAAGATGAGGTTTTCAAGGCCTCGGAAGTACGCAATGAGTAAGAAAATAGGTGATGACCCTTTCAGTCGTCACATTCTCCACCTCTAAAACAACCGTTCATCCTCGAACGGACAGAAGAAGGAAGTAACTGAGTCAGGGAATAGATGAGGATAACGGCTTCGCATATCGGACTCTGACTCCCACGTCGATGCCTCGGGAGGCTGACCTTTCCACTGAACAAGAACAAAAGGGAAAATCTTGGATCTCAACTAACGAACCTGCCGGTCTAGAATAGCTACTGACTCCTCCTCATAAGATAAGTCCTTGTCCAATTGGACAGTGCTGAAATCTAACACGTGGGCTGGATCGCCGTGATACCTTCGAAGCATGGACACATGAAAAACTGGATGTACGACTGATAAGCTAGGTGGTAATGCATGTCTATAAGCCACATCTCCTACTCGATCAAGAATCTGACACGGACCAATGAACCTAGGGCTAAGCTTGCCCTTCTTCCCAAATATCATCACACCTTTCATAGGCGATACTCGGAGCAATACTCGCTCACCAACCATAAAAGCCACATCTCGAACCTTTCGATCCGCATAACTCTTGTTCCTGGACTGAGCTGTACAAAGCCTATCCTAAATGATCCTAACCTTGTCCAAGGCCTCTTGAACCAAATTTGTACCCTAACCGAGCCTCTCTAGGCTCAAACAATCCAACTGGAGATCGAAACTGCTTACCATATAAAGCCTCATAAGGAGCCATCTAGATACTCGACTGGTAGCTATTGTTGTAGGAAAACTCTGCTAAAGACAAGAACTGATTCCATGAACCTCCAAAGTCAATAACACAATCTCGGAGCATAACCTTAAATATCTGAATAGTCCGCTCGGACTGCCTGTCCGTCTGAGGATGCAATGTTTTGCTCAACTCTACCTGGGTGCCTAACTCTCGCTGAACTGCTCTCAAGAAACGCGAGGTAAACTGCACGCCCCCGTCCGAAATGATAGATACCGACACACCATGAAGGCGAACAATCTCCCGGATATAGATCTCAGCTAACCTCTCAGACGAATAGGAGACTGCCATAGGAATAAATGCGCTGACTTGGTCAACCTATCAACAATGACCCAAACTGCATCGAACTTCTTCCGGGTCACCGGAAATCCAGTAACGAAGTCCATAGTGATCCTCTCCCACTTCCTCTCGGGAAGCTCAATCCTCTGAAGTAAACCACCAGGCCTTTGATACACATACTTAACCTGTTGACAATTCAAACACCGCGCCACATATGCCACAATATCCTTCTTCATTCTACGCCATCAATAATGCTGCTGCAAATCCGAATAAATCTTCGTGGCACCCGGATGAATGGAGTACCGGGAACTATGGGCCTCCTCTAAAATCAACTCTCGAATCCCATCAACATTGGGCACATAAACTCACCCCTGCAATCTCAAAATACCATCATCATCTAAGGTCACCTACTTGGTGCCTCTGCACTGCACCGTGTCTCTAAGGACACACAAATGGGGATCATCAAATTGCCGGTCACGGATACGCTCCAATAATGAAGAACGAGCGACCGTACATGCCAAGACTCTACTAGGCTCAGAAATATCCAACCTGACCAATCGATTGGCAAAATCCTGAACATCCAAAGCAAGCGGCCTCTGACTGACCGGTAAAAGCAAGACTGCCCATAGCAGCTGACTCCCTACTCAAATCATCGACCACCGTATTGGCCTTCCCCGAGTGATATAAGATGGTAATATCATAATCTTTCAACAATTCCAACCACCTCATCTGCCTCAAATTCAACTCCTTCTGCTTGAACAAGTACTGAAGACTCTTATGATCTGTGAACACCTCACACGCCACGCCATACAGGTAGTGCCTCAAAACCATCAATGCATGAACAATGGATACCAAGTCCAAATTATGCACTGGATAGTTCTTCTCATGAATCTTCAACTGAATCGAAGCATAAGCAATGACCTTGCCATCCTGCATCAACACTGCACCAAGCCCAATACGGGAAGCATTACAATAGACTGTATAAGGCCCTGAACCTGTGGGAAAAACCAATATCGGTGCCATAGTCAGAGCTATCTTGAGCCTCTGAAAGCTCGCCTCACACTCGTCTGACCATCTGAACTGAGCACCCTTCTGGGTCAACCTGGTCATCGCGGCTGCAACAGATGAGAACCCCTCCACGAACCGATGATAGTAGCCTGCCAATCCCAAGAAACTCCGAATCTATGTAGCTGATGCTGGTCTAGGCCAGCTTTTGACTGCCTCAATCTTCTTCGGGTCAACCTGACTACCTTCTGCTAATACGACATGACCCAGGAATGCAATTGAACTCAACCAAAACTCACACTTCGAAATATTTGCATATAGCTGACTGTCCTTTAGAGTCTGAAGAACCACTCTGAGATGTTGCTCGTGCTCCTCCTAGCTGCATGAGTATATTAATATATCATGAATGAAGACTATCATGAAGGAATCCAAATAAGGCCTAAACACTTTGTTCATCAAGTCCATAAAAGTTGCTGGGGCATTTGTAAGCCCAAACGACATGACCAAAAGCTCGTAATGCCCGTACCGAGTCTGGAAAGCTGTCTTAGGGACATCGGATGCGTTAATCCTCAACTGATGGTAGCCAGATCTCAAGTCTATCTTTGAAGATACCTTGCCACCCTGAAGCTGATCGAAAAAATCATCAATCCTCGGCAGTGGATACTTATTCTTGATTGTAACCTTTTTCAATTGCCGGTAATCAATGCATATCCTCATCGAACCATCTTTTTTCTTCACAAAGAACATTGGCGCACACCAAGGCAAAACGCTGGGTCTAATGAAACCCTTCCCAAGCAAATCCTGCAACTATTCCTTCAACTCTTTCAACTCTGGCGGGGCCGTGTGATACGGAGGAATAGAAATGGGCTGGGTGCCCTGAGCCAGATCAATGCAGAAATCAATGTCCCCATTAGGTGGCATCCCCGACAGGTCTAAAGGGAAGACCTCAGGAAACTCACGAACTACGGGTACCGAATCAATAGAGAGAACCTCAACACTGGAATCACGCACATAAGCCAAATTATCCAAACACCCCTTCTCGACCATACGCCGAGCCTTCATGTACGAAATAACACTACGGGTAGAATAACGAGGAGTCCCTCTCCACTCTAAATGGGGCAAATCTGGTAAGGCTAAGTTCACAGTCTTGGCATGGCAATCCAAGATAGCATGATATGGGGATAACTAGTCCATCCCCAATATAACATCAAAGTCGACCATACCTAAAAGCAACAAATCAACACGGGTCTCAATACCCCCAATCTCCACAACACAAGAACGATGGACTCGATCAACCACGATAGAATCACCCACCGGTCTAGATACATAAACAGGAATACTCAATGGATCACTAGGCATGACTAGGTACGATGCGAAATAGGAGGACACATACGAATACGTAGACCCTAGATCAAATAGCACTGATGCATCTCTGTCACAGACCAGAATAGTTCCCTCGGCTGCTGAGGGAACTGAGTCTGACCCTGTCGACCTAAAAGACCACCTCGGAAACTCTGAAATGGCAGTTCACTGAAGGGAGCTAGTGACGCACTATAAGGCTACTGATCAGAATAATGCGTCTGAGAACCACGACCACCTGAAGTACCATGGGAAACATAGAGAGCTGACTGAAAAGGTCTGGGAGGATGACCTATGCCTGAAGAATCCCTGCCCACATATGAGGCTCCACTGAAATGACCGAAATGACGAGGCCTCTTATCAGCCCCCTAACCACCACCCTGTGACATAATCATCTCAATCCTCCTGGCCACATTGTCCGCATCCTGGAATGATATATCGGTACCTGACTCTCTAGCCATCTGAAGACTGATAGGCTGGTCCAATCCCTCAATAAATCACTGAACCCTCTCCCCATCAGTGGGAAGTATCATAAGAGCATGTCGGGGTAGAGTGATGAACCTGGTCTCGTACTGAGTGACCGACATAGATCCCTGTTGGAGACGCTCAAATTGCCTCCGAACGTCCTCTCTCTGAGTAATGGGAAGGAACTTCCCCAAAAATACCTCTGAGAACTGAGTCCACGTCAAAGGTGTAGAACCAGCTGGTCTGGCTAAGCAATAGTCTCTCCACCAACTCTTGGCTGCGCCAGATAACCGAAAAGTAGCAAAGTCAACTCCGTTGGACTCCACTATGCCCATGTTCCGGAGAACCTCATGGCAGTTGTCCAAATAATCCTAGGGGTCCTCTGTTGGTGAACTAGTGAAAGTAGCAGTGAATAACATAGTGGACCTTTCCAGTCTCCACAAAGCATCTGCTGACACAGCTACTTCCTCTGCTACTGGTGCTGCAATACCCGACTGAGCTACTCCGGATGGCTGAGGTGCTGGAGTCTGAAACTGTGGAGTTGGCTGCCCTGGCGTGCGAGTGGAAGGAGTCTAGGCACCTCCCCAAGCCTGAGAGACGGCTGGTGCAGTAGGTAGAAGACCCGCTTGTGATACACTCTCCATGAGTCCGACTAGACGGACAAGAGCGTCCTGAAGCACTGGCGTAGCTATGAACCCCTCAGGGACCTGAGTTGGTCCAACTGGGACTGCCGGAACTGGGACCTCCTCGTCAGACTCGACCTGAGGGTCCTCCACTGGGGCTACTGCTCTAGGCTGAGCCCGACCTCTAGCACGGCCTCGTCCTCGACCTCGAGCCCTCGTAGGAGCTGTAGTAGGAGTGTCGGGCTTCTGGGCGGAACCAAGGGAAGCACGCGTCCTCGCCATCTGAGAGAGAATAGAATAAACACTCATTCAATACTCATAATTCATATCGCACGACAGAGATGAAAAGAAATGTGGAGTCATCCTAAATTTGCAGCCTCTGTGGGATAAATACAAACGTCTCCGTACCGATCCCTCAGACTCTACCAAGTTGTCCGTGAGTTGTGAGACCTAAGCAACCTAGTGCACTCATACCAAGTTGTCACGCCCCGAAATCCCACCATTGGGTCGTGATAGCGTCTAACGTTGAACCCGGTAGACAAGCCAACGTGTATAATTAACTAGCATGATAACATCGAATTAACCAACAAGCTAAAACGGTTCACAATTTAACATCGGAAATAAAATATAGTTCAAAACTAAGTAAGGACAACATAATACAACGTCGCATTAATTTCCCAAAACCTGGAGTCACAAACTCACGAACTGTCTATAAGAGTGTTAAGTACAAGATCTGAAATAAAATACATGGTTGTCTCTGAAACTAGAGGAAAACAAGACAGAAATGAAGATATAGGGACGGGAGAGACGCCAAGGCCCACGAACGCCAGCGGGTATACCTTGAAGCCTCTAGGATAGGCTGGAATACACTCCCACTAATGATATCCACCTGGGTCCGGGTGCGTAATCTGCACAACATAAAGAAGTGCAGGTGTAGCATCAGTACAACCGACCCCATGTACTAGTAAGTGCCTAGCCTAACCTCGTCAAAGTAGTGACGAGGCTAGGACCAGACTACCAAGTAAACTTGTGCAGTTCGAATATGTATACAACGAAAAAGAAATATAGGAAGTAATCAATCAGTAAAGGAAGGGGAACATGTCGTGGGGAGATAACAGTTTCATATAAGAAATCTCAAATAAAGAAAGGAACAACAAGGCCAGAATATCAATAAGGATCAAAAATCACAAACTTGCGCAGCATCACCCTTCGTGCTTTTACTCTCGTCCTCACTAAATCAATCGTATCAATAATCATGTGCACGACATCACCCTTCGTGCTTTACACTCTTTCCTCACGATATCAAACAATGCACGGCATCACCCTTCGTGCTTTAACACTCTTCCTCACAATAGAAAATAGTGCACGACATCACCCTTCGTGCTTTAACACTCTTCCTTACCCAAACAGCAATCACAAACAAATGACAAGGGACTAAACAGAATAGAAATAGAAATCCCGGCAAGGGAACATCAATTAAGCAATTAAATCCCGGCAAAGGAACAATAACAGTAATCTCAACATCCCAGCAAGGGAGATAACCACTAAAGCAACAATGACCCGGCAAGGGTTTATTTTAATAAATCTTTCTCTTTCTTTCACTTTCATTTCATAATTTACTCTATCACTTGAGCCTGGTCCAAAGGATTCAATTATCTCATATATCTTCACTATTCGTCTTACAATTTGATCCAATGCTCCTCAAAGTTTAAAGATCAAAATTCTCTTCACATGCTCTTTACAATATATAGAAATCATCAATTAAGCATGGAAGTTACACTAAACCGAGAATATTCGCAATATAAAGACTCACGATCATGCTAGACACCAATGTATAGATAACTCGTCACCATGCCTATACATCGTACTCGACAATTAGAAAGTAGTAAATAACACTCAACTCCTATTCCCTCAAGATAAGGTTAGACCAAACACTTACCTCGGGTCCAAAATATAGCAATCAACCCTCTAACACCGCCTTTCCTTTAGAATTCAACTCCGGAATGGTATTATCCAAGAATTTTTGGTGAAAGACGGCTTCAATGGACGCTTAGGGGCCTTGGAGAAGAAGAAGTTAGTGAAGATTTATGAAAGTCCCGCACTACACTGTTCTGGAAATTGAAATATATAACTGGGCAAAATTACCCTTCACGTTCGCAGAAGGGAGGTCGCGTTTGCGAAGGGTAGACTGGACAGACCATCTCATTCGCGGAAGGGAGAACGCGAATGCGAAGAGTAAAATGGCTGGGGTCCAGAAATTGACCTATGAGAACACGTGGGACATCACACGAACGCGATGCATAAGACCTGCAAAGCTACGCGAACGCGGTCAAAAGTATGTGAACACGAAGAGGAAAAGAGGGCTAAGCCCTCAGGGTCAAATAACCATACGCGATCGCAAGGGTATAGATGTGAACACGATGAAGGAAAAGCTTAAAGCGTCACGAACAGGGGAGAGGCGTTGCGAACGCAAAGAACAAATGGGACCTGCAATAGCTGAAGCAAAACCAGCAATTTTTCTAAGTTCAAAATCACTCCGAGACACCTCCGAAACACTCCTGAGCCCTCGGGGCTCCTAACCAATCACATGCACTAACTCAACAACATCCTACGAACTTAACCGTGCGATCAAATCGCCAAAATAACATCAAAACAATGAATCAAACCTCAAAATCACTAGTTTTTCCTCAAACTTCATTAACTTTCAAATTTATAACTTTAAGTCCGAAACACGTCAAACGACGTCCAATTTCAACCAAACTTCACAGAAATATCTTAAACTACATATAAGAATTGTACCGCCCACCGGAACCAAAATACGGGCCCGATACCAACACGTTCTAACAAATTTTCATTTCTATTTTCTTTATAAATTCCAGAAAAATAATTTTACTCAAAAATTCATTTCTCGGGCTTGGGACCTCGGAATTCAATTCCGGGCATATGCCCAAGTCCCATATTTTCCTACAGACGCTTTGGGACCGTCAAATCACGGGTCGGGGTCCGTTTATCCAAAATGTTGACCGGAGTCAAATTTACTCATTTTAATATCAAATTTTAGCATTTTTCACAAAATTTCATATTTAGACTTTCCGTCCACGCGCCCGGACTATGCACGCTAATCGAGGAAACTAAAGATGAGGTTTTCAAGTCCTCGGAAGTACGGAATGAGTAAGAAAATAGGTTATGACCCTTTGGGTCGTCACAACTAATTGTTTGTATTTGTTTTCTTCAAAAGCTTTTTTTGAGTTTGTTCACTTATTTTTGGAAAACCAGAGAAAATATGCTTGATTATGGTGCGATGATAACCAAAGGAAATCTACGTAATAGAAGGATTCTACAGATATGTTTGCCTTGATTATGGCACGATGATTTCATCTAAAATTTCTATCTGAACTATTATTTATCCCAAAATCGCGTGTCAGAATAAGGAAGTGTACCACAAAAATAAGTCTAGATTAAATAAATGTGTATTTTTTGTAGCTGAAATGTGTTTAGATCGGGTAAATTCCAAAACTGGGACATTTTTGGTAATAAAGTTTCAAATAGTGCATATGAACGATTTTTTTAGGGGAATGACCTCTATTTTTTTTGTATGTTTGAAAATTAAGAAAACGAAATGTCTAACCTCCGAGAAGTAGTGGTAAGATTTTAAGAAAAATACGATACTCACCGTTTTAACCTGAACAGTTCATAATAGCATGAAATCACCGAAAATATCAAAGATAAACATATATAACAACAATGTATACAGACCACATACTGAATAAGCATGCTTCGTAAACAAGATAATCGAAACATAATTCAATTTCCATGTTCATATATAAAAATGATGTGCGCAAACTAGCATCTATATGAATGCTTCTAAATGAATCTAGGACGATCATACATTATTACGACCCAAAATCACCAAAGGTCGTGATGGCGCCTAACTCTCTTTCTAGGCAAGCAATACTAAACAACAACAATAGAATTCACTTATTAAATTATTAATAAAGAAATGATAAAGATATGAAAGCTGAAAAAGTCTCACAATAACATTATGATGTACAAATATCCAAGATAGATTGGAAACACGACCACACAACTATCTAACTGACGCCCAAAATTCGTTGTCACAATATCACAAGCATCTAATCAGAGTTTATTTGGAAGAATTATTCTCAATTAGGAAGCCTTAAGTTGGAATAATTGATCAATGTTTGACTTTTCAGTAAACTACCTCGGAAATGGGATTTGAAGGTTCTTATAAGTTCGTAAGATGATTTCGGACTTAGGCGTATGTACCGTTTGAGTATCAGATAGCCCGGGAGCGATTTAGTGCTTAATATCAAAAGCTTACATTTTAGAAGGTTTTGAATTAGCTAAGTTTGACTTAGAGTAGAATTTGGTGTTATCGGACTCCGAGCGGAGTCTTGGGACCTTGGATTGGTTCATTTAATTGATTGAAACTTGTGTGTGAAGTTTGGTTGTAATTCGGAATGTCTAAAGTGTGATTCAGACGCGTTCGATGAAGTTTCAAGATTTGAATTTTGATCGTCGGTTCATGGTTTTAATATTATTTGTGGCATTTCGAGCCTTTTGACAAGTTTACATAGGGTATATAAACTTGTTAGAATCATTGGATGAAGTTCCTCGGATCTCGGGTGAGTTTTGGGGTAGTTTTGGACCACTTTTAGGCCTTTTCAAATTGCTGATAACTGATATCAAGGGTGTGAATCGCGATCCGGAGGTCTGGACCGCGACCGCAAAAAGCAAAATGCATTCTCAGCCTTGTGAATCGCGATCGTGGAAGGTAGGGTCGCGATTGCTTAGAATGAATTTCTGCTATCAGCAGTTTGATTTCGAAAACTTATATCATGCAATCTATAAGGAATTTGAAGATGATCCAAATATGAAAGTTGTAGCCCTTTGAATGTAATCTTTAGAAAATTAAATTGCTTATCATTTTGATTCTTTAACAATGTTTTATGACTATTATACGAAAGAGTGTCTGTGAAGAGTTTTTTGGGGCTTCTTGGCGCGATCGTGATGAAGAAAATAATGCTAGAACAGTTTTTAACCGCGATTGTGAAGAAGGAGGCCAGGCGGGTGTATTAAACATCTAATTTCGGGATTTTGAATTTATTTATTCACTTTTAAGTTCTTGGAGCACATGTAGGGCGATTTGGGGTGATTATTAAAGACCATTTTCAGAATATATTATAAGGTAAGAAATTCCTTCTTATTGTGAGTTAAATACATGAATTATATATGGATTTTTAAAAAAAAATTACTAGAAATTATGGGAATTTGGAAGAAAACCTAGAAGTGCTATTTTTTGATTTTGACCACGAAATTGGATATGAAATTGAAAATAAATTATATATTTGAGTACGTGGTGCTATGGGTAATGTTTCTCTTCGAGAATTCTCAGTATCTGTGTATGTGGGCTCGGGGATGACTTTGTTGACTTTCCATGTAGAGTTGGAAATTGTTTCTAGTTGATTTAGTTACGATTCATTGAGTATATTTTGATAGGTTTGCACGTTCTTTGACTGGTTTTAGATTGTTTGGCATTGGTTTGAGGTTCTAGAGAGGCGTTGGAGTCGGTTATCGAATTTCGGAGCGAGGTAAGTTTCCCGTCAAACCATGTAAGAGGAAATTTATCCCATAGACGTTAAATTTGTTGTGTACTACATGTTGTGGGAGATACTGTCATGACCCCAAACTACTGGCCGTGATGGCGACTATCGTGGAACTAGGCTAGCCAACAATCACATAATTACAGTTTCTTTCTAAAATCCAAACCATTTTTCAACATTTCGCAAAGTATATAAAATTACTGAATTCATTAGGCAAAATAAATAGCTAAATAGTCTAAACCATCACCAAAACCCGGAGTCAACATATCATGAGCATCTAGAAATATACCAACAAGTCTACTATTATAATACAAAACCTTGAACGAATAACTAGATACAACATAAGAAGGGAAAACAGAGATGCTGCGGAAGCTGACAGTTACCTCTATATCCCGAACTTCGACTCCGCATAGAATAGATGGCTAACGCTCAGTATTAGCACTTGTATCTGCACACAGGGGTGCAGGGAGTAATATGAGTACGCCAACTCAGTAGTAATGAAAATAAATCAAGTCTAAGCGGCAGGAAACACATAAAAATCAATATCATCAGTTCACAATATGCACAACCTTTCTTTTACAACAGTATATACATAGATATATGAAATCATCATGCCTTAAAACCAACTTCAGAAAAATCCTTTGAAAAATGTGTTCTTCGATAATTTCAGAAATAAAAATAACGGAAGGATTTAGTGTAAAAAAATGAAGTAAATCATAAATAGCCCCTCGGGCAACCGCACTGAGCACCTCACAGCCACTCAGTACAACCCCTCGGGCAACCTCACCGTCACTCATGCCTCCCAATCACTCATCACTCGGCACTCAACACTCAGTAGGTACGTGCGCTCAATGGGAGTGTGTATAGACTCCAGAGGGGCTCCTTTAGCCCAGGCGCTAATATCAAGCCACCTCGTGGCATATCATATCCTCACAATTAGGCCCTCGGCCTCACTTATTCAGAACCTCTCAAAAGCCCCTCGGGCGTATCAGTAAAACGGGGTACTCGACCCAAAACATCATTTTATATCTTAAAATAGTGTAAGGAAGGCTGAGTTTCGAAAACAGTAATCACAATATGACTGAGTGTAAATCATATATCAACAGTGAGCAAATTGCAGTAAAAAGCCCCCAAGGGGTCTAAACAAGTCGGCACGAGGCCCCCAACATGGCTTATAGACTTTAGAACACAATTTAACATATGATTTAGAGTAAAATACGCAACTCAATAGTTGCCGTGGAGAGGACCAAGTCCAATCCAAAAACCAGTGTGCGCCACATACTCGTCATCCGACATGCGCGTCATTCTAAAAACAGTGAGAATTATGGAGTCCGGGGCTTCATACCCTCAGGACAAGATTTATAACCATTACTTACCTCTACCGGGCCACAATACTAATCCGTGATGCTCTTGCCACTCAAATCGGCTCCCGATTACATCGAATCCTACCAAAACCAGATTAACATTATCAATATACGCCAAAGGAACACAGCCCAATCGAAAACTATCAATTAATACAAAAATCTTGAAATTCGGCAAAACCCGAGCCTCGAGCCCACATCTCGTAATTCGATAAAATTTACATCACTAGAAACCTCATCCTCCCACGATTCTACACATACCAAGAACACCACAATCGGACCACAATTGCCTACCCAAATCGCCAAATGAGTTTTCCCAAACCTCCTCCCATTTCCAAACTTTTTCTACTTTAATTCTTCAAATTACAAGCCTAATCCGAATCAAAATAGCATAGGAACGAGTTTTATAATCCTAGAACTTACCTCCACTGAAGACCCTCGAATTCTTTATTCAATTTGCTCTCAAATAAGCTACCGCATGCAACAATGGAAGAATAACCAAAATTTTGCGGAGGCACTCTTTTATACTATTCTGCCCAGTTTATCCGCACCTACGGACCTTTCCTCGCACCTGCAGACCCGCACATGCGGTCCCAAGTGCGCACCTACGAAATCCCACCAACAGACTAAATTCTCACACCTGCGACTAGTTCTCCACACTTGAGGCTTCGTAGGTGCGGCCACCTCTTCGCACCTGCGGACTCCTGCCTACCCTCTTTTCACACCTGCAGCGTCGCACCTACGGTGTCGCACCTGCGGCGTCGCACCTGCGGCTGCACATCCGCAGGTGCGGCCACACCAGTAGCTTAACACCAGCAACCATGTGCTACAAATTTCCTAAGTTCAAACCCCTGCCAACCATCCGAAATCAATCCCGTGCCCCTCGAGGCCCCAACCAAACATACCAACACACCTCATAGCATCATTCAAACTTATTCGAGCCTTCGAAACGCCAAAAACAACATAAAAACAAAACAATTACATCAAATTCAAAGCTATGAACTTTGAAACTTCTAAATTTTGCCAATGATGCCAAAACCAACCAAAACACATCTGATTGACCTGAAAATTTGCACACATCTCCAAAATGACATTACGAACATGTTCCAACTTCGAAAATTCCATTCCGATCGGAAATCGCCAAAAACTAACTTTCACCAATTCAAGCCTATTCTACACCGGACATCGAAACTTCATTCTGAATACTCTTAAATACAAAATCACCTAACGAAGCTATCCGAGCCATAAAATCTACATTCTGAGGTCGTTTACCAATAAGTCAACTCCCAGTCAACGTTTTTAACTATTAAGCTAATTTAAGAGGCTAAGTGTCTCAATTCTCACTACGATCATTATGCACCCGAACCAACCGACCCAACAAAACATAAATACGCTAAGAAACATATGATAAAGCAGAACCAGGGGAAACGAGGCTAATCTCCTAGAACGACCGGCAGGGTCGTTACAACTACGCACATATGAGGTGATAAGTGTATGTGCATATGCTAGAATTCCTTATTAGGCCGGGGTAGACTTGGACCACGCTATGTTTTAATTGTATTATTTGAGTTATCCTTTCCTGCTTACATTCTTCAATTATCATATGCAGCCCAAGGCTGGATTGGTATAGAGTTTCGAACCTTGCTACCTTAAATACTTGATGAGCTACTTGGTTAGTCGTGGAGCTTACACTTCTCTTTTACAAATTTATCCTATGTCGTACAAAACTTTTGAAAGTCTAGTAAATTTCTTAACTCACACATATATTTGTGAGTGGGTCCAGTGACTCACCAAAGTCTTCACTATTCCAATAGGATCAGGATGAACGCCTCAGTAGTATCATTATGGGATCTGGCCATTCACCTTGACAGTATTATGAGATGCATGTTCGTGCTGGTCGACCCCCGACAGTGTACACGATTATGAGATCAGGCTGAATGCCTCAGCAGTACTATTATTGAATCGATCATACGCCACGACATGAAATCGTGCCATTACACTTATGGATCGGGCCACTCTTCTCAATAGAATCGTGCGTAAAAATAGATAAGAAGTTAGTGTACCCGTGACTTTCCTAACTTGGATATGATAATGTATCTGGTATGGATCATTATGTATCATATTCAAAGTAGTATCGGGTTATCTAGGACTTCATGTTTATTCTTCTATTGAGTATCGTATTATCCACTTATATTTATTTTGTTAGTTTTACCTGCTATTCCTCATATCTATGTACATTCTTTATACTTGATTGATTAGACCACTAGTAAGGGTCGATGTTGAACCCTTATCACTACTTCTTCTGGGTTAGGCTAGATACTTACAGGGTACGCGTTGATTTACGTACTTATGCTGCATTTCCACACTAATTGTGCAGTTACTAAGACAGGTTCATTTAGTGGTCATCTTGGCGCATAAGTGCAACTATTGGGGGGGGGACTTTTTGGTTAGTTGTATTCCATGTTACGATTTGCAGCACACAGAGTCTCCATCATATTCATTTACTTAATCATGTCCATTTTATAATCCGGATAGATGTTGTATTAGTATTGTAGTCCCAAGTAAATTCTCATGCACTTATGATACCGAGTTTTGGGAATTTAGATTTGTGCTCGTGGTTGTATTCTATTATGATTTCAGGTTTATATTTCGGCCACATTCGAATATTTAAAATAATAACATCTATACTTTTTATGAAAATGAATGAACTTTCACTCTTTAACTCTTTTATTATTTCGAAATGCATTTTGGATTTATTATTGACGTATTGATTTAATTGATGGAATGCCTAACTGTAGCATTGGGCGCTATCATAACCTATAATGGGATTTGGGTCGTGAAAATTTGGTATCAGAGCACTAGGTTCACTTAGGTCTCACGAGTCATGAGCAAGTCTAGTAGAGTCTTACAGATCGGTACTGAACCATCTGTACTTATCTTTGGGAGGCAACATGTCACATCCCATAATTTTGTACATTGGATTTGTCACAAGATAATTGACATAGGTTAAAGGATAAAACTATTTTTGAGGTTGTAATTATTTATTCTATTTATAACAGGTGATAAGTATGCGCCGTGAAGGTTGGAGGGTAAACCAATCAAAGAAAATGAGTTTCGTTGAAGCTTGTCATTTGAAGATAAAATATGGTTAAATCTATAATACCCCGTATTTATGGACTAGTCATATACCACATGACCATGATAGTAAGGTGTATAAAGTATGTTAAAAGTGAGTAGAATTTCAAGTAATTTGAGATAATTCTTAATTATGTGGATAACTGGGTAATTATTGATATTTTGTGGGAGATAAACCAATTAATTAACATTTTGGGATAAGTCTAATGGACCTCAAACGTGGAAGAAATATGCTTGGGACATAGTGACTCTTTGGTTTGTGGCATAATTAGAGGAAAATTGTGGCTAAGTAGTCACCTAAGTGGGGCCCAAACCCACTAAGGTGAAACACTTCTTAAATTCAAAGAGAGATATCATATGGATATGAATGGCAACGAGATTTGCTTAATAAAATTCATACGATATTATGTAATAGTAGCATGTAGTAAGAGAACATAGTACAATCTTTATCAAGAATATCATACAAATTTTCTCCTACTTTGATCCGCCGTTACGTGTTTTTTGCAAAAGACGTGTGTTAGAGGGGTTGTCAAGAGAATCGGCTCAGGTATGTTAAGGCTATCCCTCCTTTTCTTTGGCATGATCCCAGTAATGATACGTAAACATAATGTTATTCCATAAGTGGTCCTACTCTTCGCAGTTAAAGCTTCCTCAGTATGTTCCTAACTCTCTATTAAAGCATTCAATAAAGATTTCAATGTTCATAATGGTATTATAAGCATCATCATTTACGGCCTAGCTACGGCCGGTCGGCAATCATGCATTTACCATTGCGCTACGGCCGGTTGGGCAGTTACACGTTTACCACCGAGCTACGGTCGGTCGGGCAGTCATGAATTTACTATCGTGCTATGGACGGTTGGGCGGTTACACATTTACCACCGAGCTATGACCGGTAGTGAAGTCATGTATTTACCAACACGCTACAGACGGTCGGGCTGTTACCACTGATCAGTTGGGCAGTCATGCATCATAAAATATGAATAATAGTCTCAAAGAGAAGTATTATATATATATATATAAGTTTAATAAGTATGCATATACGGTGGCACTTCAGAGATTCAGTTTGATTCTTATATGTCTTTAATCAATTTTGACTTAATGTTATGTTTTAGTTCCGTCTTACATACTCTACATTATTCGTAGTGACATCCTTTTATTGGGGACGTTGTATTCATGCCTGCAGGTATAGATAATCAAATTGACAAGCCATCATACTATACGAGGTTATCATTCCACGAAGGATCAGTAAGGCTCCACCTTATTCGGAGTGCAGTCGAGTCTATAAGTCATCATGTCAGATTTTTGGTACAGACTTATGGGTAGAATGGTACCGTATCCCATTTGATGCCATATTATCTTAAAGGTTTGGTAGACAGAGGTTCATTTTGTATAGTATGTTAGAGGCCTTGACGACCCATATGTATTCATGTTTAAAGAATGATGGTTCATTGATACAACGCTTGCCCACGTATAGTTGTACGTTACAAGCTGTGGCCATGTTGGCCCATGATAGTTAGAAGAAATAAAATGAGTTACAGAGTGGTTCGCTCGGGCAGTATGGCACCGGGTGCCAGCCACGCCTCCCTAAGTTTGGGGCGTGACAAAGTGGTATTGGAGCAAGTCATGTCCTAGGGAGTCTACAAAGCCGTGCCTAGTAGAGTCTCACTTATTGGTGTGTTGCACACCTTATTTATAATTGAGAGGCTATAGGGCTTTCAGGAAATGTTACTGTTCTTTTGTCTCCAGATCGTGCCATAGAGCTAAGTCATAAGAAGTCAGTATAAATCATCCACCGAATTTTGTATGCATTGAGGTGCTATCACAATAGAGCTTTAAGGCGTATATGTTATTTCTACTTATGTGGAAGGGAAGTTATAAAAGAGAGAAAATATACAATTCAATATCGAAAGGTAAGTAAGGTAAAAGTGAAGAAAATACGATATACCCATGTGTAGAAGGTTGTGAATAGTCCATACTTCAAACAGAGATTGGGTTTTTGTTTGGTTTACAAAGGAGACCTTAGAGAAAATTTGGTAAATCTCTAAGAGTTAATATTCGAGGACGAATGTTTCTAAATGGGGGGAAGATGTTACATCCCATAATTTTGTACGTTTGATTTGTCGTAAGATAATTCAAATAGATTCAAGGATAAGTCTATTTTTGAAGTTATAATTATTTATGCTATTTATAACAGGTGATAATTAAGTGCCGTGAAGGTTAGAGGGTAAACCAATCAAAGAAAATGAGTTTCATTGAAGCTTGTCATTTGGAGAGAAAATACGGTTAAAGAATATTAAAAGTGAGTAGTATTTTAAGTAATTTGAGATAATTCATAATTATGTGAATAATTAGGTATTGATTTTTAGTGGAATATTAGCTAATTAATTAGTTTCTTTGGATAAGCCTAATGGACCTCAAATGTGGCAGCAAAATGCTTAGGAAATATTGACTCTTTTGTTTGAATGATAGGTGGCATAATTAGAGGAAAATTATGGCTAAGTAGTCACCTTAATTAGTGTGGCCCACACCACTAAGGTGAAACACTTCATAAATTCAAAGAGAGATATCTTATGGGTTTAAAAGGCAACGTGATTTGCTTAACAAAATTCATACAATATTATGTAATAGCAGCGTGAAGTGTAATTCTAAGAGAACATGGTACAATCTTTCTCAAGAATATAATAGGGATTTTCTCCTATTTTGATCCGCCATTACGTGTTTTTCGCAAAAACCGGGTGTTAGAGGGATTTTCGAGAGAATCAGCTCTGGTATGTTAAGGCTATCCCTCATTTTCTTTTGGAATGATCCAAGTAACGATACATATACGTAATGCTATTCCATAAGTGGTCATACTCTTCGTAGTTAAGGATGCCTAAGTATGTTCCTAACTCTCTATTAAAGCATTCAATAAAGATGTTAATGTTCATAATGGTATTATAAGAATCATCATATACCACTGAGCTACAGCCGGTCGGTAGTCATGCATTTATCACTGCGCTACGGCCGCTTGGGCAGTTACACATTTACCATCGAGCTACGGCCGTTCGAGAAGTCATAGAATTACCATCGTGCTACGACCGGTTGGGTGGTTACATATTTACCACCGAGCTACGGCCGGTCAAGAAATCATGCATTTACCATCGTGCTACAGCTGGTTGGGAGGTTACACATTTACCACCGAGCTACGACCGGTCAGGAAGTCATTCATTTACCACCGCACCACAGACGGTCGGGCAGTTACCACTGATCAGTTGGGCAGTCATGCATCATAAGCTATAGATAATAGTCTCAAAGAGAAGTATTTTATATATATATATATATATATATATATATATATATATATATATATATATATATAAGTTTAATAAGTATGCATATACGGTGGAACTTCAGAGGTTCTATTTTATTCTTATATGTCTCTAATTAATATTGACTTAAGGTTATGTTTTAGTTCTGCCTTACATACTGACATCCTTTTATCGGGGACGTTGTATTCATGCATGTAGGTATATATAAACAAATTAACGAGCCCTCATACAAGATGAGGTTAGCATTCAGCGAAGGATCAGTAAGGCTCAATTTTATTCGGAGTGCAGTAGAGTCTATAAGTCATCGTGTCAGATTTTTGGTACAGACTTATAGGTAGACCGGTACCCTGTCCCATTTGATGTCAAATAATCTTAGAGGCTTGGTAGATAGAGGTTCCTTTTGTACAGTATGCTAGAGGCCTTGACGACCCATATGTATTCATGCTTTAAGAACGATGGTTCATTGATACAACGCTTGCCCACTTATAGTTGTGCATTACAAGTTGTGGCCATGTTGGCCCATGATAGTTAGAAGAAAAAAAAAAGAGTTATAGAGTGGTTCACTCAGGCCAGTACGGCACCGGGTTCCAGCCACGCCTCCCCAGGTTTGGGGCGTGACAAAGTGGTATTAGAGCAAGTCGTGTCCTAGGGAGTGTACAAAGTTGTGCCTAGTAGAGTCTCACTTATGAGTGTGTTGCATGCCTTATTTATAATTGAGAGGCTATAGGGATTTTACGAAATGTTACCGTTCTTTCGTTTCAAGATCGGGCCATAGAGCTAAGTCGTAAGAAGTCAGTATAAAGCTTCCACCGAATTTTGTTTGAACTGAGGTGCTATCACAATAGAGTTTTAAGGTGTAGATGTTATTTTTACTTATATGAAAGGGAAGTTATGATCGAAAGAAAAGATACAATTTAACATCGAAAGGTAAGTAAGGTAAAAGTGAAGAAAATATGAGATACTCAAGTGTAGAATGTTGTGAATTGTCCAGACTTCAAACAGAGATTGGGTTTCTGTTTAGTTTACAAATGAGACCTTAGACGAAATTTGTTAAATCTCTAAAAGTTAACATTCGAGGAAGAATTTTTCTAAATGGGGGGACGATATTACATCCTATAATTTTGTACATTGGATTTGTCGTAAGATAATTGAAATAGATTCAAGGATAAGTCTATTTTTGAGGTAATAATTATTTATGTTATTTATAATAGGTGATAAGTAAGTGCCGTGAAGGTTAGAGGGTAAACCAATCAAAGAAAATTAGTTTCATTGAAGCTTATCATTTGGAGATAAAATACGGTTCAAGCTATAATACCCCGTGTTTATGGCTAGTAATGTACCACATGAACATGATAGTAAGGTGTATGAAGAATGTTAAAAGTGAGTAGTATTTTAAGTAATTTGAGATAATTCATAATTATGTGCAAAGTCGTGCCATAAGTAATTCCTAGTTATTTTTATTAATCTTGATTTGTGTGCCCAGTCCAGACGTGAATCCGTAAAGCTTTTATGTGAAAATATATGAAAGAATAATTTTTAGAGTTAAAATTTAATTTTTGGTTGACTTCGGTCAACGTTTTGAGTAAACAGACCCGGACCCGCGTTTCGATAGTCCTAGGAGGTCCGTAGTAAAATATGGGACTTGGGCGTATATCCGGAATCGAATTCCGAGGTCCCTAGCTCGAGAAATATTTTTTTGATGAAAATTGTTAGACTGAAATTTAAAGGAATTAAAGAAATTGATTGATGTTTGAACTCGGTTGCATCGGGCCTGCATTTTGGTTCCGGAGCCCGATACAGGTTTATTATAACATATATGTCATTTCTGTGTAATTTGGTGGAAATCGGAATTTATTTGACGTGATTCGGACATCCGGTTGGGAAGATAGTGAGTGTAAATGTTCTTGAGGAATTCATGAGTTTTGATGCTAAATCCGCGATTTTAGGTGTTATTTTAGCGATTTGGTCGCACGAGCAAGTCCGTAGGATGTTTTTAGACTTGTGTGCATGTTTTTTTTGGAGCCCCAAGGGCTCGGGTTCCATCCAAGAGATGCGCGAGTTGATTTAACTCTCAACAAAGGCTGATGGTACACCAGTTCTAGTGTGCCTGCACCTGTGAGCTCGCAGGTGCGAGCCACAGCCCGCAGATAGGACCTGGGACCTTTACTTCGATCTTCACAGATGCGGACTCCTCATCGCAGGAGCGGGACCGCAGAAGCGGAAACTCGTCCGCATATGCGATCCCAAAAGCCCAGTCCCATTCCGCAGAAGCGGACCTCCTGTCCGCATGTGCAGACGCGCAGATGCGGCCCAATCACCGCAGGTGCGAGGGTCGGGCAGTGCGGTCACATTAGTTCGAACTCCAGCCCTTTTCTTCTTATTTTCAAAGGAGTAAACGACCTAGGGTGATTTCTCTAAGGATATTTCTTCCCCAAAACATAGGTAAGTGTTCTTTAACTTGTTTCATTCAATCTTTTACTTCTATTTACAAGAATTAAACCTATAAATCTAAGGTTTTCATGGTGGAATTAGGGATTTTGGGTAGAAACTAAGTATTTCAAGATTTGGGGGAATTTGACCTTAATTGGGGTTGGATTCCAAAACTAATATCCGGGCTCGGGGGTGAACGGCTAACCGGATTTTGGTCCAAACCTAGAGTTTGGACCAAGTGGGCCCAGGGTCGGTTTTTAACTTTTTTTGGGAAAACATAGGAAAATCATGATTATGCATTAAAGTTAATTACTTTAGAAATAATTAATGATATTGAACTAAGTATGATTATATACGAGTGGGTTGGAGGTGAATTCTAAAGGAAAAGGTGCACTTGAGCAGTGAGTGGCCTGCGAAATCGAGGTATGTGTTGTGGCTCACCTCAGCTTGAGGGAATAGATATTGACTGACTACTTGCTACTTGTTTTGTTGTTGAATACGATGTATACGTGAGGTGACGAGTACCTATACGTTGTGGTCGAGTCATAACAAGCAAGTGAAAGCTAATTCTTGTTATTCTTGCTGTCTTAAAGCCTATTATCTAAGATTATTGTTATTAGTGAAATGCTGGAAGATTTGTATCCGGTTCCACTGAGATGGATAATATTGTAAATATTGAGTTGAGATTGAAATGTTAAATGGTGATAGAAACTATGATGAAATACTGATTTCTTGTGAAATTCCTCTTTATATTCTGTTAAAGATTCTGTGAGGGGTGAGGAAGAGTGTAAAGAACGAAGGGTGATGCCGTGTATAATTTATTTAAATGGTGAGGAAGAGTGTAAAGTACGAAGGGTGATGCCATGAATAATTTATTGAAATGGTGAGGAAGAGTGTAAATCACGAAGGGTGATGCCGTGCATAATTTAT
Organism: Nicotiana knightiana; assembly: GCA_005239525.1. Lineage (NCBI taxonomy): Eukaryota > Viridiplantae > Streptophyta > Magnoliopsida > Solanales > Solanaceae > Nicotiana > Nicotiana knightiana. The sequence continues at coordinate 38,619 of ML383814.1, forward strand.
TTAAATTGTGAGGAAGAGTGTAAAGCACGAAGGGTGATGTCGTGCATAATTTATCTATATTGTGAGGTGAGAGTAAAAGCACGAAAGGTGATGTCGTGCATTCTTATTTATAATCTGGTTAGGACGAGAGTAAAAGCACGATGGGTGATGCCGTGCATTCTAATTGTTGTTGATCACTGTCTATTTCTGTCTTATTGTTTTCTCACTCCTTATGTTAAATTCCCCACTGTATGATCCCTTCCTATTATTTGTTGTTTACTTTTATTTATTTGATATTATTTCTACTAGCATGATTATACATATCCAGGTTTATTTATGGTGTCTTGTCCTAGCCTCGTCACTACTTCGCCGAGGTTAGGGTCGACACTTACCATTACATGGGGTTGGTTGTACTGATACTGCACTGTGCACTTCTTGTGTAGATCCAAGTTTAGTTCTGAGCTGAGTTTGAGTTAGAGCTGACACTTCTACACGGAGACACGAGGTAGATCTACTGATGTCTACAGAATCCTGGAGTCTCTTCATTATTATTCAGTTGTTGTTTTATTTAGTTCATAAATAGTTATACATCTTCCTTCAGCCAAATACTTGTAGTAAATTCTTAGTAGTTCGTGAATTGTGACTCCAAACCCTGGGTAGCTAGACGTTAGTATTAGTTTCACAATATCGTTTTAATATTCCATTAATTACTTTTGGTATCGTATATTGGATGGTAGTAACATTTCCATATGTTTTTAATTGTTTTAATGTCGTAACCCTATAATGTTGGCTTGCCTAGCAAGTATAGCGTTAGGCGCCATCACGGTCCCAACAGTGGGAAATCGGGTAGTTACAAAAAGTCTTGGGAAATATTGACTCTTTTGTTTGTATGCTAGGTGGAATAATTAGAGGAAAATTGTGGCTAAGTAGTCACCTTAGTGGGGCCCACACCTACTAAGGTGAAACACATCTTAAATTTAAAAAGAGATATCTTATGGATTTGAATAGCAACGTGATTCGCTTAACAAAATTGATACAAGATTATGTAATAGCAGCGTGAAGTGTAATTCTAAGAGAACATGATACAATATTTCTCAAGAATATCATACGAATATTTCCCCACTTTGATCCCCCGTTACATGTTTTCGCAAAAGCTGTATGTTAGAGGGATTGTCAAGAGAATCGGCTCAGGTATGTTAAGGCTATCCCTCATATTCTTTTGGCATGATCCAAGTAACGATACATAAAGGTAATGATATCCCATAAGTGGTCATACTCTTAGCAGTTAAGGATGCCTAAGTATGTTCCTAACTCTCTATTAAAGCATTCAATAAAGATGTTAATGTTCATAATGGTATTATATGCATCATCATTTACCACCGAGTAATAGTTGGTCGGCTATCATGAATTTACCATCGCACTACGGTCGGTTAGGCAGTTACACGTTTTCCATCGAGCCACAGCTGGTCAAGCAGTCATACAATTACCATCCCGCTATGTCTGATTAGGCGGTTACACATTTACCATCGAGCTACGGCCAGTTGGGTAGTCATACATTTACCACCGCACTACGGCCATTCGGGCAGTTACCACTGACCACTTGGATAGTCATGCGTCATAAAATATGGATAATAATGTCAAAGAGAAGTATTAATATATATGTAAGTATAATAAGTATTCACATACAGTGGCACTTCAGACATTCAGGTTGATTCTTATATGTCTTTAATTAATGTTGACTTATTGTTATGTTTTAGTTCCTCCTTACATGCTCAGTACATTATTCGTATTGACGTCCTTTTTTTAGGGACGCTGCATTCATTCCTGCAGGTATAGATAATCAGTTTGACGAGCCCTCATATTAGACAAGGTTAGCATTCAACGAAGGATAAGTAAGACTCCACCTCATTCGGAGTGCGGCCGAGTCTATAAGTCATCGTGTTAGAGTTTTGCTACAGACTTATGGGTAGACTGGTACCCTGTCCCATTTGATGTCAAATAATATTAGAGGCTTTGTAGACAGAGGTTCATTTTGTATAGTATGTTAGAGTCCTTGACGACCCATATGTATTCATATTTTAAGAACGATGGTTCATTGATACAATGCTTGCCCACTTATATTTGTAAATTACAAGTTGTGGCCATGTTGGCCCATGATAATTATAAGAAAAAAAAACAGTTACAACGTGGTTCTCTCGGGCCAGTACGACACCAGGTGCCAGCCATGCCTCCCCATATCTGGGGCGTGACTAAGTGGTATAAGAGCATGTCCTGTCCTAAGGAGTCTATAGAGTCGTGCCTAGTAGAGTCTCACGTATGGGTATGTTGCGCTCTGATGCGAGACAAAATTGCATAGTTTAACATGTGATATACCTTACATTTTATGCGCATTAATGATAAAATTACACTTGTTATGTGCTTAATGGAGTTATTTCATGTGTTGGTGAAGTGGAGATGAAAACGGAGCTAAAAAGATGCAAATACGTCAAAAAATACGCGAAAAGAAACACCCGGGCGATAGCCGGGCGACAGAGCCAAACACACTGACCCTGACTGGCATTAGCCAGGCGTTTGGGCTGAAACGCCAGCCCTGGCCTGGCGTTAGCCAGGCGTTTGGGTCCAAACGCCAGGTCCCCAGTTCGGCCAGAAATCGAGTTTTGACGGGTTTAAGTGTTTTCTAATTGAAATAGAAGTCTCCTACACGGTTAGGGTTCACCCTAAACCTATAAATAGACTCCTAAAACACAACTACAAAGGGAGATTCACAGGGATACACAGAGATTCGAGTTTAGAGTGAATCGAAGGCAAAACATCAATTTGTACATATTTTCTTCCTTACTTTGTAGTTTAATTATGCTAGTTGTTTTAGATTTTATTCTTATGAATTTGTTTAGCTAATTTCGTGTGGAACCCGTTGGGGAATAAACTTCTTGTGATATTAATATAGCTTTGATTGGTTGATTAAACTCTATTTGTTCAACTACGTTCTTGTTGTAGTTGATTGAAGGGCCCTCAATTAGCTGTGCCTATTTATTATGTATCTACTTGAGAGAGAGTGCATATTTAGGTAATTGTTTGAACATAGATTTTGTTACAATTGTTTATACCTTAGTATAGTTAATCTTTGCTTTTAATCTTTAGTATTAGT
>ML383815.1:4538-29294 GCA_005239525.1 Nicotiana knightiana
TTCAAACAACTACCTAAATATGCACTCTCTCTCAAGTAGATACATAATAAATAGGAACAGCTAATTGAGGGCCCTTCAATCAACTACAACAAGAACGTAGTTGAACAAATAGAGATTAATCAACCAATCAAAACTATATTAATATCACAATAAGTTTATCCCCCAACGGGTTCCACCAAAACCCTAGATTAAGAAAATTAGCTACTCATATTCATAATAATCAATTATAAAATAACTTGCATAATTGAACTACAAAATAATGAATAAAATCTATAAAAATCAATGTTTGCTTCACTGAGTAGTAATCCACAGTTTTTTCTTCACTTCCATGGCTTCCTCTTCAAGTTATTTTTTTGGATCTATTTATATGTTTGGGATAAACCTTAAACATGTAGGACACTTCTATTCCAACCGAGAAACACTTAAAACTCTTTAAAACTCTTAATTGATCGGACTTCGGGACCAAGGCGTTTGGGCTCAAACGCCCCCTTAAAGCCAGGGCAGACCTGGATTTAGGGGTGTAACGCCCCACTAACACCAGGCTGACCTGGGCTTTAGGGGCCAAACTCCCCACTAACGCCCGGGTTGGCTTGGCTTTAAGGCCAACACGCCTGGCTATAGCTCGGGCCATTCCTCTTCGCCTCTTGAGCGTATTTTCGATGTTCATGCATCCATTTAGCTCGGTTTCCATTTCCAATGCACCTACACATGAAATAGACTCCATTATGCACATAAAAAGTGTATATTTATCATTAACGCACATAAAATGTAAGGCATATAACATGTTAAACTATGAATTCTAGCCACGCATCAGAGTTTAAGCTCATGTTAAAATGCGTACTTGAAGGAGGAAACAAAGAGCAAGGTGACTTGGATTAGCTTTTAGAAAATAGTCTCCAAAATGACTTGGCGCTTGAAAGGATGCACTCACAAATGGGAGAAGTGCTTGAAGCTTTAGTGTGATGACCCAAAGGGTCATTCTATGAATTTAGACTCCGTTCTAGGCTTAATTGCCCTAAAAATATTAATTTTAAATACCTCAATTTGGGTGCGCAGTCCTGGCATGAAACCAAAAAGCTTTTATGTGAAGATATGAGAAATAGTAAATTCTAGAGTTAAAATTTGATAAAAGTTGACTCTGGACAACATTTTGAACAAACGGACCCGGATCCGTGTTTCAATGATCCGGGAGGTCCGCAGTAAAATATGAGACTTGGGCGTATGCCCGGGATTGAATTCTGAGGTCCCAAGCCTTAGAAATCAATTTTTGAGAGAAATTGTTTTGCCGAATTATTAATGAAATAAAGAAATGAATTAACGTTTGAAACCTTTGGTATCGAGCCAGTATTATGGTTTCGGAACTCGATACATGATTGTTATGATATTTAAGCCTTGTCTGCAAAATTTGGTGAGAATCAGAATTTATTTGATGTAATTCAGACGTCCGATTGATAAATAGTGAACTTTAAGTGTTCTTGAGAAAAATAATGAGTTTTGAGGTTTAATTCATAGTTTTACATGTTATTTTTATTATTTGATTGAAAGAGCAAGTCCGTATGATACTTTTAGACTTGAATTCATATTTGGTTTAGAGCCCCGATGGCTCAGATGAGTTTCAAATAAGTTTGAATTGTGTTGCGCTCGTTCTTTCTTATGCTTCGACGTTGTTTCTTCAAGCATAAATGATATCAGAACTAATTAGCTCCGATTTCTGTTTTGAATGAAGTATTAGATCCTATCGTAATTACGGACTCGTAGCAAAAAGAATCATCGAATTTGGAAATCGTATGAGGATTTTATGGTCATTTTACTAAGGTTGCCAGATTTTTCAGGTTATAATTACGAAATTCCCACTGACGGCGTATTAAAAATCTACTCTATTTGCAAATATTAAAACCTACATATCTCCTTCATTATAAGGTCAAATTGAGTGATTCAAAAGCCTAACTTGACTAGAATATCACAAGAAATCCATTGGAGGCATAAAAATCGAGTTTCGGGATCGTTTGACATGATAAACGAGGCAGAATAACTGGCAGAAAAATATATATATAACAGGCAGACTTTTTCTTCTTCAAATTTTCGAATCCCACAGCCCTAGGAACGAACTGTTTCACAAAATATCATCCCCAAGTCATAGGTAATCAATTCTAAACCTTACTCTTTCAATTACTCATTGTTTTTCATCACTTTTAAATAAAAAACTAAGAATTTTCATGGTAAAAATTGAGGGTTTGGGTAGAATTAGGGTATTTTCTAAAAATCGAATATTTACCTCGAATTGAGGTTGGATTTCGAAACTAATTGTATATTTGGATTCGTGGGTGAATGGGTAAATGTAATTTTGTCCGAACACGAGTTTAGACCAAGCGGACCCGGGGTCGGGTTTTCACTTTTTTTGAGAAAACTTAAGAAAATTGTAATTTTTAATAAAGTTAGTTCCTTTAGCCTTAATTGATAATATTGAGTTAATTATGATTAGATTCGAGCAAGATTCTAAAGGAAAATCCATAATTGAGCTGTGAGTGGCCTACGAAATTGAGGTAAGTGTTTGGTCTAACTTTGACTTGAGGGAATAGGAATCCCCACTTGTTTGCTATGTGAAATGCATGTGTGTGGTGTATAGGTGAGGTGACGAGTATCTATGCACCACCAAATTTCCTGTTAAACATGATCCCTTTCCCGTTCCCAACTTAATTGATTCTTGTCTTAATTGTTCTATGTTCATTATTGTTTCTATGACTTCTTGGCCTAGTTATTTTGTTGTTAAACATTGTTGTGGTTATTTTGGAAAGGGTATTGGTTGTTTTAGCTGGTTCCCTTGTGATACAAAACGGTTGAGCGATTTGATATTAGTTTTACGAGAAATATATACATATTTATGTTCCTGTTGGTTTCATGGTTGAGAGGATATTGATGAAGTTATGAGAAAAATACAGTTTCTTATTTATAATTGTTGAGACAAAAATATTGTGAAAGGCTTGGCCTAAATTGTGAAATTTATGAATAAATTGATATGAGATGGAGCGGGTTGCACGACGCAACAAGGAGTGATAAGGATGGACATGTGGGATCAGGTTGCACGCTGCAACATGAGTAATAAGGGTGATATATTTAGGGAGGAGCAATAAGGGTGGACAGGTGGGAGCGGGTTGCACGCCGCAACAAGGAGAAATAAGGGAGGACATTTATATTTTTACTGAATTTCAAAGAAAATAAATATTTGAAAAGCTTAAATGTTTATTTTACTATTCTTCATATTATTTGCACTACTTTTATTTAAAGTTAAAGTTTGGAAACTTGGAAATTCTTTTGAGCATTGGTTATAGCTGAGACATGAAAAAGGAGGCTGAGTTATGTTATTGTCATTGCAGTATTTAATTATTTGTTTAAATTTCCTTCTTGCTTCATATATTATTGTCATAGGTTATATTGCTAAAGCCCCGCCGTAGCCTCGTCACTACTTCGTCTAGGTTAGTCTTGGCACTTACTAAGTACATGGGGTCGGTTGTACTAATACTACACTCTGCACTTTTTTGTGCAGATCCAGGTACTAGCCAGCAGTAGAGATTTTTAGAGCAGCCATCTATTCATTCGAAGATACGAGGTATATCGGCCCGCATTCGCAGATCCTGAGAGTCTTCTCCTATTTTTATAAAAGTGTTTTAGTATATTCAGAACAATTACACTATTTCTTTCAGCCCAGTATTTGTAGTATTCTTTAGTAGTTCGTGAATTGTGACACCAGACCCTGGGGTAGTTCTAGATTTATTTAATTAGTTCGTGGCTCACTTAATTTATTGTTTATTTATTTTATATTTGGAATTATTTATCGAAACCCATTAGATCGAGTTTAATTTAAAATTGTTCCATCCGATTTAAATGATTAATTAATGGAAATAGCTGAGCGAAATCTAAGATTGGCTTGCCTAGCAAGTATGGTGTTAGGCGCCATCACGATCCCTAAGGTTGGGGGAATTTGGGTCGTGACATTTAGAGGCCCATAAAGCCTCGAAAAGTGAAAGATATTCAAGAACCTTCCTTATATGTGGAAGCCGAAAATCCTTCCTTGGCACTTGATCAAAACCAAGAAGAACTCTCAAATACTCAAAATGAGAAAATGATACTCATGTTGGGGGCCATTCTTGAAAATGAGGAGAAGCAAAGCTTGGCACTCGAGGACTTGAAACAAGCATTACATCGACATGATGTGACTATCCACACTTTGGAGGATCAAATGAAATCATTGATTGAGGCTCATTATGCTTATCAATTTGAAAGTGTGGAAGAAGGTCAAGAAGAGTCCAACTCCGGGGAAGAAAGTGAGCTTTACTTTGAGGAATCAAGAATTGAACATCCGCCAACCGGCTCCATGAGTGTTAGTGATGCCCAGAAAAATATGAAATTAGAGTCAACCGGTGTAATTGAAAAGATGGTTGAGATTGACTCTAATCCAGGGAAAAAAGAGGATGTCAAAATCCAGGAAGAATTGCAATTTGGAGGTTTGATGTCACATTCCAAGTATTTTTCAACATTGGAATTGTGTGGTGATATGGGAATTGAACTACACGAGTCAATGAGGGATTGCGAGGAGGAAGGAAAAGGCCATACATCTTATAATTTGAGGGAACAAGAAGGCAAAATGACATTCCTCACATGAAAGCCAAGACATGCAAAATGAAGAAATTAAAGTTTGGCTTGATTCCAAGTTAGGTTCCCAACACATATCGTCCAAGTGGCAAGAAAAGTGGTAAAGTTGATTTGCGCCGTGCCACGACGTTAAATGCGGCGCTTGGTGGGTTCAACCCATCTTTTTTTTCAAAACTTTTAGTCATTTTTGAAATTTTCTTTTTTTAGAATAGTTTATTATGTTATTTTTGGCTAATCTACCAAGTTTCAGATTTTTTGGTATTGGATTGAGGTGTCAAAGTGCACAAAAATAGTGATTGAAAAATATGTGCACCAATCATCAGGTGTAACCGCATCTGCAGAAAATTGGCCGCATATGCGGCCTCGTATAAGCACCCAGTGAAGCGCAGATGCGTAAAGTACCGCAAAAGCGATTTCGCTGCCACAAAAGTGCTCCCATAGAAGCACTTAAATTCCGCAGAAGCGATCCAACGGGTAAATGTTAAAATCCTTCATCAGGTGAGATTCTAATTTTCCCCAATTCTCACAACTCCCTCTCCTGTCTCACGCTACAGCTCTTCACCAACTGCTCACACTCGAATTCTCACACACATGTATGATTCTTAGTCCCCTCGTCTCCTCCTCTCTTCTACTTCTCTTTTCTTCTTCTTCTTCTTCTTCATCTCATTTCTTCTACAGTACAGTTTTCAATTTTTTTTCTTTTCACTGATAGTTTTAGGAGAGAGGGAAATTGGTTGAGAGTGTTCTGTGCGTTGATGATTAAAAACTTCAGGGGAAGTCTGAGTACCCATTTTGTGTGAGAAAACGCATAAATTCACTGATTGCAAGGTGTTTGACGAATTGCCCAAAAGAAGATTTCTTGCTAAGTACCACAAAATAGGTCTTAATAAAGTCGTAGGTTCATGTAGTGCACTAATTTAGAAGTCTTGAGTATAAATTAGGTGCTAAAATCATGCTAGAAGTGAAAAGAGTTGAAAAATAAATTAAAAATGTTGGCGTTTGAACATCTCAGAAGTGGAAAAAGTGCTGCAGATGCGGCCTCGCACCTGCATTGACTTTTTCGTAGGTGCAATTTCTAGTGAGATGGGCAAAACCGCAGAAGCAGGACCGGACCTGCGATGTTTCTTCGCAGATGCAGAAACTGGGAAGAATTCCCAATTCCAGTGGCTTTGCATCAGGAGCTTTCGGGGCCCGTTCGACTCGATTCTTTGGCCTAATTGCTTTGTTTTAAATTGGCTAACATGATTCTACTGCCCAACTAACGTTGTTTTGATTTTTTGAAGGTACTTTGAGCTAAAATGGACCCGAACATGAACAACAATGCTCCGCTTGATCATGAAATTGAGGAGGAGGTTGTGGAGGAACAATTTGACCAGTCACGCTTCATGTATGCGGATTGTCACCGCCGGTATTATGACAACCACCTCACAAAAAAGATAACGCTTGAAAAGGGGAGCGTCAAGGAGAAATTGGCCGAGCTACTCCCCGAATACTATGTCCATCTTCAAGCCTCCGGCTGGTCGTGCCTACTTCGTGCAAAGACAATGAGGAGTGGGTTCGTGAGTTTTACGCGAATCTTAAGCGTACACACTTCGCCGACCCACAACTCACCATAAGTGGCAAAATAGTGAGGTTTAGGATTGAATAGATCAATGACGTGCTAGGGATCCCTGACCATCCACTGGAGCTGGTGCAAGAAAGGATAATTGCAACAATGGAGAATGGCTTGTGTCTAAACTCTTTCCTGCAAGCATGAGAGCTAAATGGGCCAACAAGAGAAGGGGTTTGAAGTTGATCTACTTCACAGCTGAAGCTAACATATTTCTCTACATCATATGCAACAGGGTATCACCCTGTAGAAATGTTTCAGATATATCATACACCACAACCTTGATCATTGCATGCCTTCTTGACGACATTCCTGTGAATGTCGGCCATTATATCCCACGAGAGCTGAGAGAACTTGCAAGACAACAGCCCAGGGTTGATGTTTCTCTCACTGATCATAGAGTTGTGTAGGCGGACAGAGGTTGAGGTGCTCAACACCGATCATTGGTTGCCGGTCGACAAACCCTTTCATCCGTTGAGAGTAACGGGTGAGGGTGGTGCAGTCAAGAGCAAGAAGAGGAAAGTCGCCATTGTTGGCGGACCAGAGTCATCCTCACAGGAAGCAGTGCTCGAGGGAACATTTGGGATGCTGAACTCATAGTTTGGCATTATCCGTGACTTAGTGTCACAGCTCCCCGGGCCCTCACACCCCAGCCTAGGCCCGAGTACTTTACCAAGGAAGGAATGAGGACCTACTTAGATGCACAGAAAAAGCAGGCAGAGTCTCAGGAGAAGATATCAGCATATGTTGGCAGGCTCGAGGCAGCCCATGGAAACTTGGCCAAGGCACATGTAGATCTTCAGTCGGAGTTCGAAAATGAGAAAGCGAGAAACAATAAGAAGGGAAAGTTTATGATCAAAATGTGGAGAGGCATCAAAGCCAACTTCAAATGGGGGCAGTCGAACAGGCAGATACCTGTTGCTGATACTGAGGATAGCGAGGAGTAGTGTTTCATGTCGAGTGCGGATGATGATGTTGCTGATGATACTGATGATGATGGGGCCGAGAGTTCTCAGCAGCAGTGATTAGCCTTTCTCTCGCAGTCTGCTAGTCTGATGCAGACCTCAAGGAGACCCTCAAACTACTCTTATTTTATTTTGATATTGTGCAGTGAGGACACTGCAATGTTTTTATTTGGGGTGGTTTTAGGGAGTATACTGTATTCATAAATTGATGTTATATATGTTCCCTTGCCGGGTTTATGTTTTGGTATGGATATTGTGTGCCCTTGCCGGACTTGTTTTATTATTGCTGATGATGTACTCTTGCCGTAGTTGTGATTTGTTGTACATTTGCAGATTAGTCACTTTTGTTATTCTATTTTATTTTTCTTTCTTTACTTATTTTCTTTAGTAGTTTCTAGTTTATGTTATTTTTGTTCATTTAGTATTAGTTGCTTTTGTTATTTTAGTTTCTTTAAATAGTTTTGGTTATTTTATTTTTATTGCTTTAATGTTTATTTTGTCTTCTTTAGTAATTTTAGTTTAGATTTTAATTCTTTAGTAGTATTTCGTTGGGTTTTCTTTATGCTACGGTTCTTTTCCGAGGAACATTTTTGTGTTGAGTCGGGTGACCTTTCCCTATGATGGATGGCGTGACAACTTTCTTAAGGGAATTTGTCTTGTTTTGTTATGTGGATACTTTTGGATTATTTGGTTCTAACAAAATTAGCTCTTGTATGTGAAGTGTGAATTAAGAATACCCCTCCGAATTTTAGTTTTAAATTGAAAAAGTAAGTTGCATGGGGAAGAATAATTTTTGTGACAATTTTTTGGCTAATTTGGTGACTCTTTGCCCACTAGTTGGCATGATATTGCTCTAAATGCTTTTAGTAAGAAGTAAAATTGATCCTTCTTGATTAGTTCATGTTCTGCGTGTGTTAGTTTTTGTTATAAATAATTCTTGTATTTTATTCTATCATCTAGAACTTACCCAGTTGGTCTTTCAATGCTAATGTAAATTATGTTTGATTGGAGGGATGACCTTAGGCATTCTTTGTGACCTTTCAAAAAACCTCTTTAGTCTTTCAAGTCTACCATTGCATAAATATTATCACTAGTTTACCCCATTTGAGCCTTTAACCTTTTCTTTGGCCACCTCATTACAAACCTTTACCCTTTTGTGAAATAATTCCCTCTTTTGAACCCGTCCCTCCTTGAATGTTGAGAATGAGCCTAAAAGCCTAAGTTGGGGGTGCTGGTGTCAAGTTGGAAATTGGAAAGGTTGTGCATTGAGCGTAGACACATATACCTTAAAGTTGTTTATATGAAGTTACTCAAGCTCCAAAGAAAAATAGTTGTATATAAAAAAATTTAAAAAAAGAGAAAAATATGTATATATATATATATATATATATATATATATATATATATATATATATATATATATATGGAGTCTTGAGAAAATTAGATAGGTATTTAAGGTGGTTCTATGTTGGTAACTAGATGCCAATAAGGGCTATGTGGTTTGAAAAGAAGCAAAGTGCAAAAAGAAAGACAAATATGAGTAGTGTTCATGGAGGGTGTAGTCACTTGTATCCCAAATGCTTATCCGACCCTTCCCTAAACCTACATTACAAGCATAAAAAGTCCTTATAGGATCTCCAACCGAATGTTCTTGAATAGGCGGCGGATTAAAATAAGGGAAAGCTTATGGCATGATATTTTGTAACACTTGAAATTCTTTGTTGAGAGTGAGTGTCTTTGAGCATTTGTCCCTTGTGTTGTTATTGTAAATATGATAATTTTGGGACTTTCTTTCTTGTGAGGGCACATGAATTAGGACGGATTGGTGACATTGATGTATCCCAAAATGAGTAAATTGAGCATATGTAGTAGACTAGTACTTTTGAGTAACTTGAGGCTTATTGTTCACTTGATTATTTTGAAGCTCCTTTGCAATTCTTGAAGCTGTTTTTAAATGAGGGAGTTATTTAGTTAAGATTCACGTGCTTGAGCCTAATTATTAGTACCAACCAAATCCATAAGTATGGTGCTTAATTGGAGAATGTGATTTGTAAATGATAGCAATACTACTTGTTCTTTAAATGGTAGAACCTCATTGAATTGTTGGTTTTGGTTTGCTTGAGGACAAGCAAAAGCTTTAAGTTGGGGGTGTTGATGAGTGTGTTTAACCAAAGAATTAGATTCTCTACCAAAGCTATTTTAAGAAGAACACGAGTTTCTGATAACCAAAGAATATGCTAATAATTATAAGTAAATTCGTGAGTAGAAAGTAGAAAGATGCATAAAAAGTAAGTATATTTCAATAATGGTTCGAACGTGTCCTTACAAGTTATATTTTACTCCCTTTTATAGGGAATTTCAAAATATAACGTATACTCTTTTCCGTGATTGAGCATTAATGGCTAATAATGGCATTAATGTAACGTTACAATGATTAATCGTAATTGTTGCGTGAAGATTATGTAATGTTTTGGCTCATTAATTGAAGATCCCCGAATTTGCCCTTTATTCCGTCTTGATTCATTCTGACCGTGTCTTTTCTTCTTCTCAATTAGGTTGAGATTCCTGTATCTGATTACCCAGTGGGTATGCTGTTCCGTTCCTCTTTATCCCGTACCTCTTCATAAAGTCTCGTCCAGTAGTCATGTTGTCATTGCTCCACCTAGATTGTTGAGTCATCATAAGTATTACACGTGTGAAGCTCATTTTTACCAATATAGAGTGGTGATTTTACCACTCATTCTAGTCTCCTTTCTTTAGATTTTGCGTCCATTAATTATAATATGAGGTCATTTATGGTGTGTATTGTTAAATTTTTAGGTAAATGATGCCATGAATAGAGTTGAATTCAATTGAAGTGGAATTGAGGAAAAAAGGGTTGAAACAATGCAAAACTCTTTAGTGATTTCACATCTGCGGAACACTGGTCGCTTCAGCGACCTCGCATCTGCGAGGAAACGGCCGCATCTGTTATAAAAGGCCTGGTAGGCATGAATCACATCTGCGATCTGATCAACGCATATGCGGAAGCGCACCTGCTCTTAAGGTCTGCATCTACGCGTGCAAGTCCACTTCTGCGGAACCAGTTCTTCTCATCAATTGCCGCTTCTGCGTTAGGTTATCCACACCTGCGGAGCCGCACCTGTGAGGATCCTTCTACAGGTGCGATCAACGGGCTTCAGACTTGGGCAAGAATGACATTTCACATTCTCTCCACTACAAACCCACAAATACACAGCCTAGATCATTTGTATAATATCTTTGGCTTATTTTCAGTCCTTAGACTAGAGAGAACAAGTTTTGGAAGCTAGGGTTCTTGCACACACACTTGGGTCTTGAAGATTTGAAGCTTTTGGTTGAAAATTTCTTACTCATTTCTGCTCATTTCTCTATTTCCTTGCTTTGTATTGAATATTTAAGTGTGTAGTACTTATTTCCAACATTGAATCTTGTTTATGGAAATATTCATATTTAAAGTGTGAATTAAATATCTTGTTGTGCTTATGTACTGAACAATTTTTAGTTATATTGAAGTGAGTTATAGTTTCTTTAATTATTCTTGTTCTTTAATATTTTTGAAAGGGATCAGCTAACCCTAATACTCGCCCATTAACTTCGAATTAATTTTGGAAAAGATAATTTGGGGTTGGGAAAGATTAATTAACAAGAACTTGACGCTTTAACCCTCATTTTATAGATTTTACCAAGGGATAGGATTGAGCTACTTGTAGCCATATCCGGGTGCACTTAATCTCTTAATTGTTTTGGGGATAATTCAATTAGGAAGTCTTGTTAGTCTTCGGAAGAAGCTAATATAGAATTGTTACCCGTGGCTAATTAACATAAACTCACTCATATTTGTAAACTCGTGAAATACATTGGATCGTCACTTGAGTGTAATTCTCGATGCATCCATACTATAGCCATTGATCATTTACTTGCTTTCTAGGTTAGATTACATTTTCACAATTAGTTATAAATATCTTCTCAAAATCATTCTAAGTGTTTGGCATTGCATAACAAGTGATAATTCTCTTACATTCCTTATCGTCTACATATTGTTCTCTGTGGGATTCGACCCCGACTCATAGTTGGGTAAATTATATTGCATGTGACCATGTCCATTTAATTTTTATTAGTGGATTTGGACTTCATCATAGCTTCAAAATTTAGGGTGGCCCTGTCACGACCTGAATTTTCCACCGTCGGGATCGTGATGGTGCCTAACATTGAACCCGCTAGGCAAGCCAACGTTACCGGTTATTCTACATTATTTCTTTATTTTTAGCAATTGGTTAGTGACATACAAGATCAGAGGAAATATAATTATGGAAGAATTATAATCTAACAACTTAATTAAATATTAACACAAAATCCATAATAACAACTCCCAAAACTTGGTGTCACAATTTCACAGACTATCTATGAATACTACAAATAAGGAATTTGAACAAAAGTAAATACAAATATTTCTGGAATATCTAGAACAGAATACAAATGAAGTAGAAGGGGACGCCAAGGCCTACGGACTCCTGTAGGACTACCTCGGGGTCTTCACTGGACTGAAGGCAGCAACCTCGATCTATGGTCCGAAGGGTCCAGTACCGGGATCTGTACACAAAGTGCAGAGTGTAGCATCAGTACAACTGACCCCATGTACTGAGTACATGTCGAGCCTAACCTCGGCAAACTAGTGACGAGGCTAGGACACAACAATAAAATAAACCTGTGAAGTTTGATAATGTACAGAGACGATAATAATGACAAGAATAAGCATCTAAGCATGAAAACGAAAGGGGAGCATGCTGAGGGAGAGAATATGAAGTAATGAAAATAACGAAGTAAGGCACAATTCAATTCTCAACTTAAACAACAGAAAATAACAACACAAGGAAGACAATGCATGGCATCACCCTTCATGCTTTTACTCTCGTCCTCACCAAACAGTAAATATAAATTGCATGGCATCACCCTTCGTGCTTTTACTATCGTCCTTACCAATCATTAAATATAAATTGCACGACATCACCCTTCGTGCTTTTACCTCACATAATCATGGCACGACATTATACTTCGTGCATTATCACTCATATCATGGCACGACATCACCATTCGTGCTTTTAGAATCACAATATCGGCACGACATCACCCTTCGTGCTTTACACTCTCTCACAATATCATACAAGGAATCACCCTTCGTGTTTTACACTCTTCCTCGCCCAAACAATATCAATAACAATAATTCGGTAAGGAAAATCAACAATGATAAAGCCAAACGTCCCGGCAAGGGAGCCAACTGTAGAAACAATACCATCATGACAAGGGAAAACAACTATAATCAATCTTACTTAATACATAACTTCTCATAACAATGCTCAATTGAAACTAATACTCAACATTAGACAAGATCAAAGAATTTCCACCAACATGAATAGCTATAAAGTGAACTCAAGTCATATTTAACGGAAAACCACATAAATCACAATATTTGACTCACGGGAATGCTTGACACCAACGTATAGGTACTCATCACCTCTCCTATATGTTGAACATGATACATTACACATAAAAAACAGGACACAACACCTATTCCCTCAAGATAAGGTTAAGCCAAACACTTACCTCAAATTCCACGACCAAACTTAAGCCTCGATTACCGCTTCCCTTTTGAAGTTCACTCTAATTCACTTGTATCTAGACATATTCAACTCAATAACATCAATTATCGCCAAAAAATTCCATCCCAACGCTAAATTATAGGTTTTCCATCATTCTTCCCAAAAATTCAAAAATCGACCTCGAGCTCGCTTTGTCAAAACACGAGGTTCGGACCAAAACCCGATCACCCATTCACCCACGAGCCCGAATATATAATTAGTTCTGGAATCCGACCCCAAAACGAGGTCTAAATCCGAAATATTCAAAAAGCCCTAACTCTACCCATATCCCCAATTTTCTACCCTTAAGAACATGATTTAGGCCTAGAAATCTAATGGGTGTTAATGGAAATTGAAGAAAACGAGTCTAAGAACACATACCTATGGTTTTGTGGTGAAGTTCTCTTTCAAAAATCGCCCAAATTGGAGTTTAGAAGAAGAAGTTATGTGTTTTTGGTTTAATCCCGTATCGGATATTTTTTGTTTAAAATCACTGGACAACATTTAGACCTATGCGTTCACGACAAAACCTATGCGATTGCATAGTTACCCTTCCCCCACCCTACGCGATCGCATAGTTACCCTTCCCCCACCCTACGCGATCGCAATCTCAGTGGTCCGTTCACGCTGTATACAACCTACCCAACCCCATCTCTAAGCTATGCATTCGCATCCCTATGTGCGTTCACGTAGAGCAAAAATCCTATGCTCCGCGTTCGCACCTGGTGTGGTGCGTTCGCACAGTACTAGCCAACTCCCGTCCACGTGTATGCATTGCGTTTGCATAGGGAAAATCCTTGGACACCAGCAACAGCAGGTAAACACCAGATATTTAAGTCTAAAAATACCCCGACGCCTATCCGAAACTCACCTGAGCCCTCGGGGCCCCAAACCAAATATGCACACTACCTCAAAAACATCCTACGGAGTTACTCGTGCGATAAAATCACCAAAATAGCATCTTAAACAACGAATTGATCATAGAAATCAAAGAAAAATCTCAAAACTTTCAAATTTTACAAATACGGGTCCGAATCACATCAAACGACCTCCGTTCCTTACCAAATTTTGCAGACATATCATAATTATCATATTGAACCTGTACTAGGATCCAAAACCAAAATATGGGCCCGATACCATAAATTTCAAATATAATCAAATTTCCAAAAACTCTTATATTTCAGCTAAATAATTTCTTTCAAAAATTCATTTCTCGGGCTTGGGACCTCGAAATTCGATTTCGGGCATACGCCCAAGTCCCATATTTTCCAACGGACTCTCCGGGACCGTCAAATCACCGGTCCGAGTCCGTTTACCCAAAATATTGACCGAAGTCAACTTAAATTTTATTTTTAAAGGCAAAACTAGCATTTATCTTAGTTTTTCATATAAAAGCTTCTCTGCTATATGCCCGGGCTACGTATGCAAAATGAGGTGAGATAAAAGGAGGTTTTCAAGGCCTCGGAACACCGTTTTGACTTATAAAAATGAGATATGACTTTTGGGTCATCATAGGTCCAGAGGACAGTAACCCCTGTTGTGATCCACGGTGGTGGTGGTCCTCGAGCAGCCAAAATCTCAGCTAGCCAAGGGCGAGCTACATCACCGTAGCAAGCTTCTGTAGGTATTGGACTGCCTCTATCTCCTCAAAGCCCAGGCTAGTGTTCAGAGTGCTGGGTCGAATCTGACTTTCAAATTCCTCACCTTTGTTATTTTGGTACCCTTCTTTATGTGAGCCACATTGGCATAGAACTCCCGTACCAAGTGCTCATTTGCATCGATGACACATTGGGTGAACCACATCCACCCCTTTCGCTCCTTGAACTATCTAAGGACATTTAGATTGAATTTATCCAAATCCTTTATTAAGAACGGTCGTTCAAGTGTGAGCGATCTCTAGGGCACCACTCTCTGAACCTTGTGAAATCCGTCAAACTCACAAATATGTCCTCCCATGCTTCCTTATTATTCGACCTCTCTAGGCCGCCCACTCGAGTTTCACCTCCTCTACCATCATCAGGGACATCATCATCATCAACAACAACAACTAGTTCAGGAGGAGTAGGTGTAGGGGAGGGCTTTGAACCCTGGCTACCGGCATCAGAAACCTCATAAGAACTTGTTGTAGTGGATGGTTCGTTGCACAATTGATATATGCCAGTGGTCTGTGGGGGGTTGGGACTGGGTCTCAAGTTGTACCTCCATTGAATGACCCTTGGAGGCTTCCCTAGACGGGGCATATGAGCTAAATTCTCAGGGCTCTGTGGACCTACCTCTCCTAGTAGTTGAGTGCCCTTTCCTCAACCTCGGGAGGGTTCACCTCTCCCTTTAGAAGTATCGACTCTACCACGTGATCGAACCATTGTCTGTAATATAAAGCACATAAGTCAGTTAGGCAGTGTAAATGTAACGACCCGATCGATCGTTTTGCTTCCTAGAACCACATACCCCTAAATAAGACTTCCCATATTTCCTTTTACTGATTTATGACTTGCAGGGATGGTTGGTTCGGGATTTGGAAGAGTTGGGCTGAAATTGGAACACTTGATTCCTTAAGGTTGGCCTAAAAGGGCAGTTTGACTTCGGTCAACATGTTGAGTAAACGACATCAAATCGGGATTTGAAGGTTCCAATAGGTTCGTATGATGATTTCGGACATGGACATATGTTCATAATGGGCTTTGGATGACCCGGGAGTGTTTCGGCACCAAATAGCAAAATATGATTCTTGAAGTTCTATAATTGTGGTTTGGAATGTGTTTTGATAATATCGAGGTCCAAACAGAATTTTGAGACCAGGAATACTTCCGTAATGTCATTTAAGACTTGCACGCAAAATTTGGTATCATTCCTAGTAGTATAAGTACGTTTCGGCGTGTTGGAAGTAGATTTAAAACTTAAAGTTCATAAGTTTGATTCAATTAATTTTAGGGTGTGATTCTTGGTTTTGATGTTGTTTCGGGCGCTCCGAAGGTTTGAGAAAGTCTATTTTATGATTTAGAACTTGTTGTTATGTTTGGAGGGGGCCTCGGATGCCCCATATGCCATTCGGACATCGCGCGAGGCGAGTCCAAGCTCAAGATGAGCTGCTGGTGCACCAGTTCTGATGCGACCGCACTTGTGGTTGGCCAGTCGCAGGTGCGAGACCGCAGAAGTGGTCGACCTCTCGCAGATACGGCCTTTGAGTGCATGCCCAGGTTATGCAGAAGCAGACCTTTTTCCGCAGAAGCGATGCTGCAGGCGCGGAGATCCTTTCACAAGTGCGATCCCTGCCTTCTTTTCCTCTTTCCGAAGATGCGGACGATGGTCCGCAGAAGCAAGATCGCAGGTGCACTCCACACGCCGCAGGTGCGCTCCACACGCCACAGGTGCGAAAAAGATTGGAGGCAGTAAGGTGTTTTAAAAATGGGACTTAGGCTTATTTAGGGTCATTTATCACATCCTTGGGAAATTTAGGAGCTTCCAAAGGAGGGATTTCAACTTAGCATTTGAGACGTAAGTTATTCCTACTTAATGTGAGTTTAATACTTTGTTTAGAGTAAAGCCTATGGTTTTGATAAAAATAGGATCTAACCACGAAACTAGTTATGGAATATAGTAAAAATCATATATTATTGATCCTTAGGTTATGGGTAACAACTTCCCTTAAGAATTTCCGGAATCCAAGCACGTGGCCCGGGGTGAATTTTGGGAATCTTTCATTTGGGGTTGGATAATCACTTTAATAGCTAGAATATAAACTTGTAAGCCTATAATGATTTGGTGTTTATACTATTTGAATAGTTTCAGATTGTGCAGCTCCAGTTTGAGGGTTTCATAGCATTCTTGAGTTGGAAGTAGGCTCGAAACGAGGTAAGTCTCTTTTCTAAGCTTGTAAGAGGGAATCGTCCTCATAGATGAAATGATTATTTATGTGCTAATATTTGGGGGGGGGGGGGTTATGTACGCATGAGGTGACGAGAGTCCGTACGTAGCTACTATTGTGCTTATGTCCGGGTAGTCTAGGAACCAAAGCATGATATACTTGAATATTTGTAACCTTATTGACAAATTTAAAAATCTTAGATCATATCAAATTAGTAAAAGAATTTCTAAATAAGTTAAATTTCATTTTTTTCTTAATCGTGAAAAGAGGATTGATTTTTCCTTGGATAAATGTTCCCCGGTGAATTCTTGATTGACTGTTTGAATGTGTGTATTTATATTTGACCGCGTCGCATGTATCATTCACGAGCGAGGTAATAGATGCATCTATGGTTCGCACCGTTCAATCCTCCGGCAGTGCACATTTTTTTTATTATGTTAGATCGGGTCGTACGCCACGACATTATCTGCGCATGCTCTTTTCTTGGCACTACTGTGACTTGAATTGCTTGAAATTCCTTGGAATATAAATTGTCAACTGAAATGACAGGAATTTATGGACGTTTATATTTATAGAAAAGCTCGTTATTTTCTATTATTTTCTGCTATTTGGCCTTGATATTCATGGTTAGTCACATGCTTAAGTATATTGTTTGGCCCTAGTAAGTTTCAAGTTAGCCCCTCGTCACTACTTCTTCGAGGTTAGACTGGATACTTACTGGGTACATAATGTTTATGTAGTCATGCTATACTTCTGTACTTAATTGTACAGGTTCTGAGGAAGGTCCATCTAGTTACCAGTTCAGAGTACGCTCTTGATACTGAGGCAGAGATTCCATGGTGAGCCGCTTATCCTTATGCCGTTCAGCAGCGCGTTGGAGTCTTACCTTTTGCTTATTTTGTCTATTCTATTCCAGAAATTAGAGTAGATGTATACTTTTGTTCATTTCACTAGATGCCCAAACACTTGTGACACTAGTTCCTAGCACACACTTTGGTGGACTTTTCTTTTGGGGATGTAATTATTTAAACTTGACTCCTTTTATCATTTCAATCTATATTGCCTTCGTATTTTTTTTATATATGCTTAGTAATTTAAATTAAGATATTATTGGAAAGGTCTTTAATAAAATAAGATGGGATTCACTTGATAAATAGTGTTGGCTTGCCTAACTTCGGGGTTTGGCGCTATCGCGACCTAGAATGGAATTTAGGTCATGACAACATGGTATCAGAGCACTAGGTTCACGTAGGTCTCACAAGTAATGGGCAAACCTAATAGTCTAGCGGATCGGTACAGAGATGTCTGTATTTATATTCGGGAGGCTATAGGGTGTTAGGTAATTAATCTTTATTCATCTTCTATCGTGCAACTGATGGTATACTAAATTTTCATTCTTCTATTCTCTCACAGATGGTGAGGCGCGTACGATTGACGTTCCGAACCCGGGAGGAGCTGCTCCCCCCATTGTTAGAGGCCGAGGCAGAGACCAGGGGAGGGCACCGACCCGAGGTAGGGGACGAGGGCATCCCAGAGCTGCCCCAGTTGCACAACCAGCGGGTCCAGTATAGGATCCTATCATTGAGGAGCAGGGCGAGGTGCCCGTAGAAGATCCTACCCTGGTGGATTTCATGACAACATTGGGCTTAAAGGAGGTCATGGGTCGTATGATCCGGTTCATGGACACTATGACCCAGGCTGGTTTAGTTCCAGCGGACCCGCCCACATCTCAGGCGGGAGAGGGAGCACAGAACCCTACTACCCAGGCCCCAGGCCATGCAATTGTGGTTTATCAGACTCCGGATACACTACCCGCGGACGGGGCCCAACGAGTTGCAGTAGTAGCACCTGAGTCTAGACCAGCTGCGGACGGTGATCCGTAGAAGTTATTAGACAAATGGACTAGACTACACCCTCCTGTCTTCGGGGGTGAGCGTCATGAGGATGCTCATGATTTCATTGATAGGTGCAGGGACAAACTGCACAACATGAGGATACTGAAGTCTCATGGGGTTGACTTCACCACTTTTCAACTGGAGGGCAGGGCCCGTAAGTGGTGACAGTCTTATGTTCTTGGCAGACCAGCGGGGTTTCCCCCTATCACTTGGGAGCAGTTCACACAGCTTTTTCTAGATAGTTATATTCCACCCTTTGAGAGGCAAGAGCTGCGGTACCAGTTTGAGCAGCTTGAGCAGGGTCATATGTCAGTGACCGACTACGAGGCGAGGTTTTCTGAGTTGTCTCATCATGCACTTATGATACTTCCTATTGATTCGGAGAGTGTGCAGAGGTTTGTAGATGGGTTGCACTCTGGTATTAGGTCCAACATGTCCTGAGAGGTGGAGATGGGGACTCCTTATCAGCTAGTAGTGGAGATCGCTCGCAGGATTGAGGGATATCGTCTGAGGAGTAGAGAGCAGGGACAACAGGATAAGAGGCCTCAATTTTTTGGAGATTTTAGAGGTGCTCCGGCTAGGAGAAGAGGTCAGTTTGGGAGGGGCCAGCTCAGCAGGCCCCCATATTCAGCACCACCACCACCATCTCCTCGAGGTGCTCCAGTGAGGCCTTATTTCAGTGCGATGATAGGGATTTCATATTGCCCACCAGCTATTCAGGGTTCCTTCGATGGGTATTCTAGTCGGGTTCTTCCAGCGCCTTTTTCAGTGCCATGCTAGAGAGTTCGTACCATCCCGCATCCATTCAGGGTTCCTTCGGTGGGTATTCCAGCCACCAGGGCCAATCTTCAGGGTAGCAATCTATGTTACCGGGAGGTTGTTATGAGTGTCAGGATCCAGACCACAAGAAAAGGACTTGCCCCAGGCTCTGGGGCAAGGTAGTTCAGCAGAGTCTCAGCCTATGATTGCAGCACCAGCAGTCCGACCACCTAGTGGTGGAGGACAGGTGGGCAGGGGTCGTCCCAGAGGAGGAGGCCAGGTAGGGGGAGCTCAGCTAACTTCTGTCCAGTCAGGTGGAGGCCAGCCAGCCGGCGCTCCAGCCAGGTTCTATGCTTTTCCGGCCAAACCCGATGCATTGGCCTCGGATGCAGTTATCACAAGTATTATCTCCGCCTGTGGTAGGGAGGCTTCAATATTATTTGATACAGGGTCTACCTATTCATATGTATTATCTCTTTTTGCTCCTTTCTAGGATATTCCTCGTGAGTCTTTGGGGTACTCCTGTTTATGTGGCCACTCCCGTGGGCAATTCTGTGGTTGTGGATCAGATCTATCGGTCCTGTGTGGTCACATTTTGTGGGTTCGAGACTAGAGCAGACCTCTTGTTACTTGATATGACCGCCTTTGAGGTCATCCTAGGCATGGACTGGCTATCTCCTTATCACGCCATCCTATATTTCCATGCCACGACTGTTACTTTAGCTATGCCTAAGTTGCCGAGATTGGAGAGGAGAGGTTCCTCAGTTAGTGCAGCTAGTCAGGTTATTTCTTTTCTGAAGGCTCGACGTATGGTCGAGAAGGGTTTTCTGGATTATCTCGCTTATGTGCGGGACACCACCGCAGAGTCTCCGACGATTGATTCAGTGTCAGTAGTATGGGGTTTCGCCGATGTGTTTCCTTCTGACCTCCCAGGCATGCCGCCAAAGCATGATATTAATTTTTGTATTGACTTGGCTCGAGGCACCCAGCCTATGTCCATTCCACCGTGCCGTATGGCTCCGAAAGAATTGAAAGAACAGCTTAAGGAGTTGCTAGCTAAGGGGTTTATCAGATCGAGTGTATCGCCTTGGGGTGCTCCAGTGTTATTTGTGAAGAAAAGGGATGAGACTATGCGGATGTGTATTGATTACTGCCAGTTGAAAAAAGTTACCATCAAGAACAAGTACCCGTTGCCACGCATCGATGATTTATTTGACCAATTGCAGGGTACTACGGTGTTTTCTAAGATTGACTTGAGATCGGGGTATCGTCAACTGAGGATTCGGGACTCAGATGTTCTGAAGACTGCCTTCCATACTAGATCTGGTCATTATGAGTTCCATGTGATGTCCTTTGGCTTGACTAATTCCCCAGCAGCATTTATGGATTCGATGAACAAGGTGTTCAGGCCTTATATTGATTCCTTTATCATTGTCTTCATTGATGACATCTTGACTACTCACGTAGCCTGGGGGAGCACAAGCAGCACTTGAGAGTAGTGCTTCAGACTCAGCGGGAACAAAGGTTGTATGCTAAGTTCTCCAAGTGTGAGTTTTGGTTAGATTCTATGGCATTCTTGGGGCATATGGTATCCGAAGAGGGTATCAAGGTGGATCCTAAGAAGACTCAGGCAGTTCAGAGTTGGCCACGTCCCACTTTAGTGACCGAGATCAGGAGTTTCTTTGGATTGGCAGGTTATTATCGTCGGTTTGTGGAGGGTTTTTCATCCATTGCAGCCCCTCTGACTAGATTGACCCAGAAGGGTGCCCCGTTCCGATGGTCCGACGAGTGTGAGGCAAGCTTCTAGAAGCTCAAGACCGTTTTGACCATAACACCAGTTCTAGTGTTGCCTTCCGGTTCAGGGATGTATACAGTTTATTGTGATGCTTCATGCGTTGGCCTGGGATGTGTATTGATGCAGGAGGGATGAGTTATTGCATATGCTTCATGTCAGCTAAAGATTCATGAGAAGAACTACCTCGTGCACAATTTAGAGTTGGCAGCAATTGTTCATGCTCTTAAGATTTGGAGGCATTACTTGTATGGAGTATCTTGTGAGGTTTATACAGACCACCGCAGTCTACAACTCTTGTTCAAGCAAAGGGATCTTAATTTGAGGCAGCGTAGGTGGATTGAGTTACTAAAGGATTATGACGTCACCATTGTTTATCATCTAGGCTAGGCGAATGTGGTTGCAGACGCCTTAAGCAGGAAGGTGGAGAGTATGGGTAGCTTGGAATTCATTTCAGAGGAGGATAGGACACTAGCCTTGGACATTCCGTCCTTAGCTAACAGACTTGTGAGGCTGGACATTTTAGAGCCCAACCGAGTCCTTGCATGTGTTGTTCCTCAGTCTTCATTATTGGGGCAAATCAAGGCCTGACAATTTGATGATCCGCACTTGGCAGTTCTCATAGAGACGCTACTACAGGGTGGTGCCAAGGAGGTTTCTATTGGCGAGGATGGTGTTCTGTGACATCAGGGCCGCCTATGTGTTCCTAATGTTGATGTCCCGAGGGAGAGGATTCTAGAGGAGGCACACAGTTCAAGGTATTCTATTCATCCAGGTGCTACGAAGATGTATCGTGAACTGAGGCAGCACTACTGGTGGTGGCGGATGAAGAAGGACATAGTGGAGCATGTGACCTAGATGTCTAAATTGCCAACAAGTTAAGTATGAGAACCAGAGTCCAGGAGGCCTACTTGAGCAGATGCCTATATCTGAGTGGAAATGGGAGCGCTTCACTATGGATTTCATAGTTAGGTTGCCACGGACCTTGCGGAAGTTTGATGCAGTTTGGGTTATTGTGGACAGGTTGACCAAGTCGGCACACTTCATTCCAGTAGCCACTACTTATACTTCAGAGAGGTTGGCCCAGATCTACATTCAGGAGATAGTTCGGTTGCACGGTGTGCATGTGTCCATCATATCAGATAGAGGTCCTCAGTTCACCTTGAATTTCTGGAGATTCGTACAGAGTGAGTTGGGCACCCATGTAGAGCTCAGCACAACATTTCATTCCCAGACCGATGGGCAGTCGGAGCGGACAGTCCAGATATTAGAGGACATCTCAGGGCATGCATGATTGAATTTGGAGGGCAGTGGGACCAGTTCTTCCCCTAGGCCAAATTCGCTTACAACAACAGTTATCAGTCCAGCCTTGAGATGGCTCCATTTGAGGATTTATATGGTCAGCGATGTTGTTCCCCCATCGTGTGGCTTGAGCCTGGCGAGGCTAAGTTATACGGTACTGATTTGGTAAAGGACGCCTTGGAAAGGGTAAAGTTGGTTCAGGAGAGACTTCGCACGGCACAGTCCAGACAGAAGAGTTACACGGATCAGAAGGCGCGTGATGTATCATTCATGATCGACGAGAAGGTTCTCTTGAAAGCCTCGCCGATGAAAGGCATTATAAGGTTCGGGAAGAAGGTCAAGTTGAGCCTAAGGTTTATAGGTCCATTTGAGGTGTTGAGGCGAGTTGGGGAGGTTTCTTATGAGCATGCTCTACCTTTCAGCTTATCAGGTGTTCATCCAGTTTTGCACGTATCTATGCTCCGGAGGTACCATGCCGACTTGTCTCATGTGTTAGACTTCAGTACCATTCATCTAGACGAGAGGTTCGGCCACGAGGAGGAACCAATTGCTATTTTTAATAGGCAGGAGAGCCAGGTCTAATAGGGTTTCAGCCGTGAAGTTCCAGTGAAGGGGCCAACCAATAGAGGAGGCGACTTGGGAGTTCAATGAGGATATGCAGAGCAGATATCCACGCTTGTTCGGCTCTGCAGGTATGATTCTGGACTTGTTCGAGGACGAACATTTGTTTAAAGGTCAGTTAGACAGTGTAAATGTAACGACCCGACCGGTCATTTTTCTTCCTAGAACCCCGTACCCCTAAATAAGACTTCCCATATTGGCTTTTATTGATTTATGACTTGCGGGGATGGTTGGTTCAGGATTTGGAACAGTTGGGTTGAAATTGGAACACTTGGTTCCTTAAGGTTGGCATAAAAGGGAAAGTTTGACTTCGGTCAACATGTTGAGTAAACGACGTTGGAATCAGGATTTCAAGGTTCCAATAGGTTCGTATGCTGATTTCAGACTTGGGCGTATGTTCGGAACGGGTTTTGGATGACCCGGGAGGGTTTCGACGCCAAATAGCGAAATATGATTCTTGAAGTTCTATAATTGTTGTTTGGAATGTGTTTTGATGATATCTAGGTCCAAACGGAATTTTGAGACCGGGAATACTTCTATAATTTCATTTAAGACTTGCACGCAAAATTTGGTATCATTCCTAGTAGTATAAGTACGTTTCGGCGTGTTGGAAGTAGATTTAAGAACTTAAAGTTCATAAGTTTTGATGTTGTTTCGGGCGTTCCGAAGGTTCGAGCAAGTCCGTTTTATGATTTAGAACTTTTTGGTATGTTTGGACGGGGCGGGGCCTCGGATGCCATTCAGATGCCGCGCGAGGCGAGTCCAAGCTCAAGATGAGCTGCTGGTGTACCAGTTCGGGTGCGACCGCACCTGCGGTTGACCAGCTGCAACTGCGAGACCACAGAAGTGGTCGACCCCTCGCAGATGCGGCCTTTGAGCGGATGCCCAGGTTTCGCATAAGTGGCCCTTTTTTCACAGAAGCAGTGCCACAGGTGTGATCCCTGCCAACTTTTCCTCTTTCCGCAGATGCGGATGATGGTGTGCAGAAGCGAAATCGTAGGTGCGGTCCACATGCCGCAGGTGCGAAAAAGACTGGAGGCAGTAAGGTGTTTTAAAAGCGGGACTTAGGCTTATTTGGGGTCATTTATCACATCCTTGGGCGATTTAGGAGCTTCCAAATGAGGGATTTCAACTTAGCATTTGAAAGGTAAGTTATTCCTACTTAATGTGAGTTTAATACTTGGATTTTGGGTAGATTAACACATGAAGATTAGTGAAAATTATGGGTTTAGAGTAAAACCTAGGGTTTTGATAAAAATAGGATTTAATCACGAAATTAGTTATGGAATCTAGTAAAATCATATGTTATTGATCCTTAGGTTATGGGTAACAACTTCCCTTAAGAATTTCCGGAATCCAGGCACGTGGGCCCCGGGGTGAATTTTGGGAATCTTGCATTTTGGGTTGGATAATCACTTTAATAGCTAGAATAAGAACTTGTAAGCCTATAATTATTTGGTTTTTACACTATTTGAATAGTTTCGGATTGTGCAGCTCCGGTTTGAGGGTTTCAGAGCATTCTTGAGTTGGAAGTAGCTCGAAATGAGGTAAGTCTCTTTTCTAACCTTGTAAGAGGGAATTGTCCCCATAGGTGAAATGATTATTTATGTGCTAATATTTTTTTTTGGGGGGGGGGGGGGG